>CAUZXS010004332.1:67500-191129 GCA_963585895.1 Sepioteuthis lessoniana | reverse complement strand
CCAATTTTTTTTCACGTAGTTGTCAAGCGGGAAGATCAGCCTAAAAAGTAATAAGTTTTGTTAATGTTTTAATAAGTATTGAGCGACAGGATGTAATGTTTTTGAGTTGTATAATTTGTTGTTGAGTCAATATGGGATAAAAGTTTCAAGGCGTAAACTCCATCTGTCTTTCTGGAATTGTGGTGGGTAATTTCATTTTTTAATCTTCTTAATTACAGTGAATTTCGCGTTTCTGTTAAAGAAGTCTGTCAGGCGGAAATGTTGTTCTACAGCGAGAAGTTTGTTATAAATCGGAGATTTAATTCAATATCTATCTATCTATCTATCTATCTATCTATATATATATATATATATATATATATATATATATATATATATATAATGTCCAATGGTCACATATGGAAGAAACTAGCAGTTTCCAAGCGGCCGTTGACTGTGTCTTCGCTATCCTAACTTATAAGTTTAATGTAAACATACAATTTAACAGAATAACCTCATCCTATTACCATTCAGTGAATTCAGTCCTTCATGAAATCCAAGAGAATCTACGTTTATTTGTATACAAATATACCGAGAATATTCAATACAAGAATATTCAAGAATAATCCAGAATGTAAATATGGTCTATTGATCGAGCGCCATCTGGTGTTGAAATAGTGAAATTGAACACTAGACGAGCAGTAATTCACAATGTGTCAATCGAAATGTCGCTTTCTATCACCGTGACTGTGCATTGAATTACGATAACCAGCAACTATTAATCATTTTCGAATATTCTATTGATGCTCCAAAGTCGGAGCTATGACTCACACGTTGGGAATCACTGGAATATTATGTAGATTATTTTTGGAAATTTTGATTTTAAAACGTTCACATTTCTTTTAAAATAAGACATAAATGTTTCTGAAATTTGACCATTGAACTGGAGATATTATTTGGATTCTGAAATGGGAATAAAAAAAAGTTGTTCTATTTTTGCTAGTAAAATTTATTATCTGTTATTAGTTATCTATTATCTAGGATCTTGTGGTAAAATTCCAGTTCAGGAGCTCGAGTGAGTGTGGAGTATCCCTTCATTTCCATAACTCCCAAGTCCATTCTGAACCCTGAGTGGTAGAACCTATTAGAATTCCATGTATGGGTCAAATAGATATGTTTGCAAATTATTTGTATAAGATCGGAATACTTAATATTAATAGCTGTGTGCAAAAAACTTAAGAAACTACGCAAAAATGTTGATATAAACGTACAACGTTCGCAATTTTCTAAACTCTGGGCATAAAATAATCCATAAGAGTTGACGTGCCGTTGAAATCACTCTGTCAATGATATTATCTAGTAAAATCTATTATTGTGATAATCAAGTTCAGATAGAAAATAGAGTCGAAATTTCACACCTGAATTCACTAAACGTAAGGGCAATTTTTAAATCGATGCTCATATAAAAGAAGTTAATTTTAAATTGATTGTACTTTGGATCGATGCTTCTTGCTCATTATTGATTTTTTTCAAGAGATTTATTTGTCGGGCCATTTTTAGCAATAGCCGACCACTTGACAAAATGAGAGAGAAAGTCTCAGAACATTGACCAAAAATATCGAAGTCTTTATACACAACCAAAACACTTTGGTTAAAGCTGACAAGAAGAAGAGCGTTTACTAAACCTTAACTTTTCTGGCACAAAGTCATGACAAGGTGTCACTGTTCAAACTTATTAGCATGCTAGTCTTTGCTCTACCGTAGGCACTCTACGATGATAGTCATGTATGCATTTAATCCTTGCGTCAAAATTACACATACCTAGCGTAACTGTTATCGTCGTTGGAAATCGAATCGGCGACCCGAGTTCAACTCCTCGACGAAGCTGATAGTGTTTCACTTTTTGCTAATACTCTCGAGCAACGCATCAATCCATCTGTTTTCGCCCAGATATGGAAAAACAGGAGGGCAGATTGGGCTTTTTAGCTTTGGTTAGATAACCTATCTAGAGGAAAGAAAACTGAATTCAAACCGGCTTTACTCCGCAATGATATCCTGCACGTGTCGGAGGGGTTGTGTAAACAAACACGCGCACACACACTCACATACACACGTGTAAACACACACACATACACACACGCGCTTACACACATATATTTGTTACGCTTATGACTTAACATGTGAACCTCTTTTAAATTAAAATTGTGATTTGTTCCAAATCGATTCGTGTTACTCTCCATTTTTAGAAATCTTTTGTGTTCATAGAGACTTCTTTAGAGATCAGCGGCATAAACATTTTTATAAATCTTACAGGGAATAATATAGATACCCACCATCAATGAAGTTTTTTTTTGCCTGGTTTGTTAATCATTTTTAAAATTGATTTGGATTGTGACGATTTGAATATTTGAAAAAGTATTTTATCACTAATCTTTCTGGTTGAATTCATTTGGTATCTATTAAATAAAGCCTTGCGATGTAAAACTAACAATTCAATTTAACATCAGTCATTCGTTTGCATACAGTTCAAAATGTTCAAACAGTTCTATTTGACCCATAGATGAGACCCTATCAGATACTACCACCCTGGGTCAGAGTGGGCCTAAGAGTAATGGTAATGAAAGGGTGCTCCATATTCCCCAAAGTTCCATCAGATGGAGCCGGTAATTTCTGATATAATGGGTCACATTAACCTGTCGAGTTGAATTTTGATAAACAATTCCTATAATTTTAACGACTAATTTTATCTTGAATACACATTTTGCATAATTAGAACCACTGAATTCCTTTTGCATAATTTACTGAAGCATAAACAATGAATCGACAATGTTACCCTCCTGGGGCACCTCTGATGGTGTAACGGTTAGCAAGCTGGATGAGCAAACCTACATGAGTGAGTTCGAGTCTCATTGGGCGCCCCATTCATTCGGCCTTGTGCCACATCGAAGCAAAGAGCTTTGTAAATTACTATTGTACAAGACGTAGGGCACCCCTGGTGGTGTAACGGTTAGCAAGCTAGACTAGCAAACCTACACGAGTGAGTTCGAGTCTCATTGGGCGCCCCATTCATTCGGCCTTGTGCCACATCGAAGCAAAGAGCTTTGTAAATTACTACAATGTTACCCTCCCACACAGAGTGTCACAGTCTTAATGGCACAGTATACTGGCCCATTCGCATAATGGTTAGAGCTTTTTTCAATAGCCCGGGAGACCGGGGTTCAATCCCAGGTCGAGTCATACCAAAGACTCAAGAAATGGTATTTGATAAATCCCTACTTAAGACTCAGCATTATATAGTACAGGTCAAGGGTAAGTGGAGTAATCCATGGGAAAGAAGTAGTGCTCTCTTCTACTCCTCAGTGTAGTAGCTAATGAAAAGGGAGCCTTCAGGTCGCCCTCGGCTACGGTCGGTTAACTTATGAAACTTTACAGAACAGAAACTCTATCAACAAAAATATGAATTTTTAACAGTATAAAAATTATCATACCTTTAAATTCTCTTGAGAGAGTATATTCTTAAAGCAAATTTGGTTACAGAGTTTCAACATTGAAGGGTTCAGTAATAAATAATACATAATAATATCCGTATTGATTGTATAATATTCCACGATAAATAATAAAATCTCGGTACATTTTGTTTGGAAGAAAATTTTACGAAAAAAGTGGTAGAATTGTACTTATCTATGTTCGATGTTGTATGTAAGGGTTAAAACATAATTTAAATAGGGTTCAGTATTATTTGTGTTTTTAGGTTTTTTGTTATCCGCTTGATTTAAAAAAAATATCTTCGCCGATAAGTAATGTGTTAAGGTTGATGTATTGTTCTAAACGTCTTTTTCATTTGGTTAAAGATGAAGTGTTGTGTTGTAAGTCGAGCCAGTCGTAAATTAATTTGTATTCAGTGAAAATGACATCTCGCGACATCTAGTGGCACACTTGTCACCTGATACATTCGCTCAGATCAGAGTTGATGTCTATTTTTGTTGACAAAGACTGACAACGCGACAAACACACTGACACAAAAGACGGCAAGATCTCATCACCGGTGAAAAAATTAACCGCGGTTTCACTAATCTACAGTAAAGCGAATGAGCAAAAATTTGACATGCAAAACGTTTAAGCGAAAACTATTTTGCAAAATAGTAAAGTTAGCGACCGTTGTCGAGGGTGACCCGAAGGCTCCCTTTTCGGCAGCTACTACACCAAGGTGTAAGGGAAGGCACTACTCCTTTCTCTGGATTATTCCACTTTACCCTTGATCCGTACCTTATAATGCTGAGTCCTAGGCAGCACGAAATCAAATACCATTTTTTGAGTCTTTGGTATGACTAGACCTGGGATTGAACCCCGGTCTCCTGGGCCATTGGCAAACACTCTAACCATCATGCCAATGTCCGGTACTATTTTGCAAAATAGCAGACCGTTATTAGTGTGTAAGTTTCTCACTGGATGCTCAATTTTTCTAGCCTAGTGTCACTACTAAGCTAAGATTAGTAAATAACTCGGGCACACCACATATTGTAATGGTTAGGGAAATAGGCTAGAAAATATTATTAGTGTGTTAGATTTTCACAGGGTGCCCCGAATGCCTGGCCTTGTGTTACTACTAAGCAAGGCTTAGTAAATAACTTGGTCATTCCATGTAGTTAGCGAAATAGGCTAGCAGGAAATTTCTAAAAATTTCAATTCTTACTGAGTGCTTCATATTTCTGTCCTTTTTCTAAACAAATCCCAACAAATGATAGATGAATCGATGGATTGATAATAGATTTTAATATTTCTAAAATATCATTATTAAGGACTTTTGTAAGTCTACACAATTTTTTTTATATTTTGCACTTTTGAAAATAAAAAAACGTATTTTACTTATATATATATATATATATATATATATATATATATATATATATATATATATATATACTCCCTTTTTAATAGCTACCACCGAGGTGTATGGGAGGGTGCTACTCCTTTCCTGGGATTGCTCCACTTTACCCTTGATCCGTACCTTCTAATGCAGAGCGTTGGCGATATGTGTATGTGAATTTGTTTTTATATATTTTATATATATTGTGACGCTGTATAAATAATCATCCCAGGACGAGAGTCCATTTTATGCACATGTAACGTCGAGGGCAGTCTAGCACTCGACCCTCCACAAAAAAAATCACAGTTAAGACTCCTATTTCGGGCATATGCTAAACCGGCAAATAATGTGGGGGTTAATTTAGGGCTAGACGGATCTCAGACGCTGGTAAGGAGGTACCAATTTACTTTCACATACACCACCAAGTCCTTTTTCTTCCTACCCCCTCAGATAGCGGAAAAACGGACTTCGAGGTTAGAAAATATCAACTGTAGTCAAACTTCCAAAATTCTCTAGTAATGTTTTAAGGTGGCAATAAGACGTTCAGCAAGAATTAATGAAAGCGATACGAGGCTGAAACAGATACGCACAAAAGAAATCGAATCGATAGAGGAAATAACCCAACCAAAAGATTTCAATACAAGGGTGCATTTAAAATATAACAAAATTTCAATAGGCGACGACCAAAGAAATAATGATAAGATTAAATAAACAGTTCCTTTTTCTTTTCTCTTTTCCTTTTAAAATACCGGCAATATTAAGCCAACAGGAAGTATCAAACATAAATGTCTCTCAACAGTCCTTTCTTTTTTCTCCTTTTTTCTTTCTTTCTTTTTTCTTTTACTTGAGAAAATGTCTAAGTTGCCGGACTGAAACATGTAACAAAGTTCATTCATTAATTTACGATTGATGAAACAGAATCTTTTCAGTTTCTATCTTTCTTTTTAAGTACATATAACTTTCCAATATGTAGGAAGGGTAGAAGGAAAACAGATTAAATTGAACTAATCTTTGACGGGTTTCAATGTTCAGATTTCTTTTTCTCTTTTTACGGGCGAGGGACAGCCCGGAGTCGGTGGAGTCAGCGTCTTTCTCGGTTGACCTCTGTCCAAAAAAGTGAAGATTCTTTTCCAAATTTCTCTATCGGAAAAATGGCATTTTGGCGCTAAGGGTGTATGGGCCAATCATTTGACTTTTTCCTTCTCTCACTAATCCATCCGGTCATGATACCCAAGTGATCTGGATTCCTTTCTTTGTTTAACAGACTGCAGGTCATAGAGTGCGGGGAGCTGACTTCCATTCATATATCATTTTAACAGTCAGTCTTAGTGCCTGTTGATTCAAACACAGAAGGGTAGGGGAATTGACCTCCCCTTCCCTCTCTTTGTAGCATACTACGCCACAATATGGTTTATTATTACTCGCGGATTTCCTCACACAAAGGAATATTGGAACTGCGGATAACGAAATTCTGTATATATCACTGGTCCCATTTGTTGGTTTGGGTCATTTGGGGGTTACTCACGTTGCTTGTCATGGGCAGGAATAGCCTGACAGAGTTAATCTCTCTTTGCCTTATTGCAAATAAATAAAAACAATTGTAATACGTGAAACTATTTTTTGATATCCGGATGAGTCAAAAGTTTTGCAATATTTTGATAGTACGAGTTAGTTTGTGATGCGTATATCACGTGACCGAATCAGTTCAAGCCGTGGTTGGTACCCATCGCTGTGAGTAATTGGTAGTATCATGGTAGTTAGTGCGCTGAAACGTTGTGCATCGTTTCGCCCAATGCACTAAATTACAAAGTATGTTTTGATGATCCAAGCTTTTCTGAAAGTCGTCATATGCGTGGGCTTCCTTCATCTTTCTTTTAAAGACTCATAATCGACTACAATCGCTCGTTTAATTGTGGGATCAATCAAATGAAAGAACAAAAACCATCATGCTTTAAACGCTTAAACTTGTGTGTAGCACAATCAGATATTGTTTCATTTCCTTCTAGTTGACAATTTATCCATATTGTCTTCCTTTCCTTATATATATATATATATATAGAGAGAGAGAGAGAGAGAGACTATCACTTCTTTAGAGAAAAAATGCCATCTCCTTTATTCCGTAAAGAACACCCGTGGGTACGCATGTTGCTCCTCATGCTAACGCTACTCTTGCAAGTCCTCAAGCCTTTTGACCAGGAAATCATCTGTCTTTGATGTTGATATTTATCTCGTGCACTTTCATATGGATTCTCAAACCAACTGCAGACCCACATACTTTGTCACAGAATTGACATGAATTACCTGCAGTTTGTTGAGGAAAGTCCAGTTTAAAACTGTTTGATGTCATGAGATTTCATATGACAAGTATATCCGGCTTTGGGCAAACAGACTCCAAAGCAGATGTCACAAGCTTGTTCAGATTGAAAAAGTGTTCAGAAGCGAGTTCAAATCCTGTTTCTAAAGTGCTAGTTTCACGATGCACTATTCGATTCTCCGTATTTCAAATGCTTTACAACCATCGTAGATCACTTTTTCCCAACTAATCGATTTTCCATCATCTGCTCTCAGTCTTAAATATTCATATTAAGCGCTTGGCATAATGGTTAGAGTATTTACCAGTAGTCCGGGAGACCTGTATTCAATTCTTGGTCGAGTCATACCAAAGACTCAAAAATTGTACTTGATGCCCTCTTGCTTAACACTCAGCATTATAAACTATGGATCAAGGGTAAGTGGAGCAATACAAGGAAAGGAGTAGCACCCTCCGTTACATCTCGGTATAGTAGCTATCGAAAAGGGAGCCTTTGGGTTGTTCTCGATTACCATCGGCTAGCATATATATATTATATGTGTGTGTGTTGTGCGCATGTTTATTTTTTTGTCTGGGTTTTACATAAAATTGTGTCACCAGGTTATTAAAAACACAAGACTGAAAATAAATAACTGTATTTTATCAATACTTTTCAACCTAATTTTTTAAGAACCTGTATCGAATTTTAACAAGCACACCTTGTATATAATTATACTAGTTGAAGTATTGATCTAAACTGGTCAAGAGTTGAATCGTGGATACGGCGACACTGATTTACAAATGTTTGAATTTCCCTTTCGCTTATTTCAATTATTTAAAAGAGTTTTTCTGTTTTTAATAAATGACTGAATATTTTGATGTTGGGCGATTGAATTTGGTATACACTTATTAGATCAAGCAGAAGTTAAACATAATTTTTTCGCCTCTCAGTAGGGAAAGTGGATTTTTTCGCCTCTCAGTTGGAAAAGTAGATTTTTTCGCCTCTCAGGAGAAAAAGTGGATTTTAACAATAACCAATAATCAGCGGGAAGGTATTGTAGAGAAGAGGAAAATCTCGTATTTTGGTTTGGCGCTCAATTTATTTCAACACTTAATTTCACCCAATCAGGATGACTTATCCTATTCAACCTGGACCTTCATTTCCGGCTTGCAAAACGAGTGAGCTGCCAAACCCACTCTCTTTGGCTTGAGACGGCGACCAGAACAGACGTTCATCTGGCCGTCCCTACTTAGCGATGTTTTTTTTAGCTAGACAAGCCGCCCAGTGTGGACATCTCACTGTGGCTTTAACACTAGCAGCAGCAACATGGACACTCAACGAGGGAACCATCTAATTTATGGATTCTTTACGAGGAATCCCAGTTGAACATAAATTAGAAACATACAACTTGCCTCGCACAGGTCCAACTTTGTGTCACCCCAAAGTTGGCTATGTCGATCTGAGCGTAACTCCGCTCTCGACACTTGTTCCCTTTTCACCTCTGGTCCACATTAATGGAGATAACAGAGATTCTCCCCCAAAAATACCAGATACAAAACTACACGGTGACTCTAAACACAATCCCTCACACGTCCTGCAACACACGCTGCCAGCTCAACATCCCGCTACGCCATTTCGTCTCCAACACTAACAAGCCTAAACTCCACGAGTCTTGCAGCACCAAAAGCAAACCATATTCAAAGCTGCAAATAAAAAAACTTTCTTTGTTGTGTTGTTAAAGAAAAGTTTCGTCATTCATTTGTGTTGCCTAAAAAATATAGTGTTAGAGAAATTAACAATTTCCTGAACCGCTATAGTATGATGCTGAAAGAGAGACTTTATCAACAATGATTATTAATAATTTTAACCAGTATTGACCTTTATCTTGATAATTCCTGTTGCTTTTTATAGCAACTTATTTGAGTAATCTCTTCTGCTGCAACAAGGAACAGTTCTTATGAGAAACAAGAATAAAGAATAAACTCTAACTGTGATTTTGTGGGGTTTAAAGGTATTTAGGAGGTCAGTGGCTAAGGGCAAGGCTGTGTTGCAGTAAGATATCTGACTCCATATTTTGGTTATATTATTTTACCCCACGTTGATTGGCCGGCGCAATGCCTTGTCCAAAGAAAGTCCAAAAGAAATATACAAAAGGAAAAGATAGAAACAGATAAGAGACGAAAACATTTCTTCCATACTTTCCTTTATTTACTTGGTGAATGGACTAACCAACGCTACATCCCAAGACGTAGCGTGGTGCCCAAAACACCAGACAGCAAAATGATGTTGTTGGTTCGACGGACACTGCCTGACAAGACCCGGTTCACAGAAAACCTGAGTATTTATCTCTCTCTACCGGCTCCAAATTCGCCACTCCAAAATCCTTCTAATTTTAGCGCGACCGCTTCCCATTGGCTACTTTACTTTTTATTATTATTTTTTTTCTGATTTTTAACCGGATGGATGCGTGGAGCCTTATGCGTGGCGACGCGTTTATACATTTTGTATGTGGCAGCCGATGAGTCAACATCTGGTTGGGAGTTTTATTGTTAATTCCTAAATCCCCACAATTTAACGTGAGTTCGAGTCTCATCCGGGTTTTTCTTTATTCTTGTTTCCAATACGTACTGTTTTTCGCTGAAAAAGAATTAAAGACCCGAATGAATTACCCAAAAAAGAAAATAGAATAAAGTAAATGAAGAATAATGTGAGTCAGAGTTATTTATGATAATGATTGACAAGGTTTCATCTAAAAATGAAAAAGAATGAACTTAACAATAAAAAATTCAATTTTCTAAAATGTGTCTACTATCAATGTCTATTCACAAAAAATTCTCAGACTTTTTTGGACTAAATATATCCAGCAGTTTCTTATAAGTAACACTGATGGAAACAACACTTACTAACTCATTATCAGGTTTAAGAAATCGTCTTACTATCATCATAAACATCTTCGATTCAAATCTTGATCTTACCTGACAGAGACAGATACTTCAGTCAGTATATATATATATATATATATATATATATATATATATATATATATATATAAAGCAATTTAGAGTAAGTTATATATATATATATATATATATATATATATATATATATAACTTACTCTAAATTGCTTTAACATCAAGTTGAATGGTCCTCAAGGCACTGCTTTGAAAAAGGATGGACAAAATTGGGTTGACATATAAACATCTAAACAAACAAACCAAGTAGTTATGGCTGATTTGAAATACATCCCGCTTATTCTTAACATATACTCCCAAATGGAGAGCTCAGTGTTAGGTGTCCAACAAAGATCCTATAAAGGCCAGTTAAAGACACTTGGATACCAGAAAATAATTTTCAATCAACGGATGGATATGCTACGCCACCAGATCATTTTCCTAAAAAAAAACTTTTCACAAAAACTTTTTTTTTTATAAAATCTTTTTATTTTACAAAAACTTTTCTCCTGACGGTGCCCTAAGGTAGAAACTAGTTGAGAATAAAAAATAGATAAAAAAAAGAAATATTCCTATTTGTCTTATGACTTTTGTTAATCTTATATATGTATATATATGTATATATGTGTGTGTGTATAGTTAAATCGGTGCATAAACGTAAGAAATGAGACAGACAAATTATAACAAATTTAAACCTTGTAGACATGTTGGTATAGATGCAGAGAAACATACTCACACAAAATACAGACCCAATCACTGTGTCTGCCTGAATTTGATATTACTTTTTAAAAAATACAGGTTGACTGTTGCGTCTCTCAATGCCGATTAGAGGCGAAGCATAACATGAAATTGACTTTAATTAGGACGTTTGAATTAAGAAAATTAAATAATTCCTTTCAGATTAGCAAACAAATCGGCAAAAATCGTCGACAACATCCGACGATTTTGTTTTCGATAATTAAGTTTTATTTTTATATTTTTTTTGTTTCAATTCCTTTCACGACCAAAAGAAAAAACTCCCTCAAAAACATATCTATCGATAATGTATCATAGTTCCCAATATTAAGTATGTCGTCTATCTGGAATATTAAGTTTACAAGATCTGTCCTGAATATAAAGTCTCAATACGAAATACTCAGTCAGCCTGGAATATTAAGTTTAATATATAATACAGAATTTTTTAGGTCACTGATAAAACCTACTGAAAATATTACTAATGACCAACAAGACATTAAACTTGAACAGTTTATGGAGCAAAAACTTGACGCAGTATTGAAAAAAAAAAAAGAAAAGAATAATAATAACTGGCCTTAATGAAATACCTCCCGAACTATGGAAGACAAGGACATTTGACGACATACTTCTTCCATTATGAAACGCGGTGTACGGGCAAAATTCAATTGAAAAACAAGAAAAGCGACTTCGGAATTACTAAGAACTACAAAGGCGTAACTCGTACTTTTATAGATGCTAAAGTTTATTTTGCCTTACTTCTCAATTGAATCCGACCTGAAGTTGAGAAAACTTTTAGGAGACATCAGAAGAAATCGATCCACAACTTTACTGATTCTGACTATCCATCGAATCATCGAAGTACGAGTAAAAAATCTCGATTTAAGACTATTGATCTTAGATTTCTCCAAGTCATTTGACTTCATACACAAAGGGAGGATTGGTTTCCTTCTTTGTAGGTTATTCAATGCCGAAGCCATCTTTCTAGAACAGTAGTGGTACTATTTAAGCCATAGCTGGGATGATAAGGTGATTCATATCTTTCCGATGAGTATTTGTCCAAATGTGAACGTAATAGCGCGATTAGAGTTCGAACTCGCTTACTACGATTCCACAGTCCATCGCTTTAACCATTACACCATAAGGACACCTCAACAGAGGGAAGATAGAGTAAATACAGCTAACACATGGTTTCCCTTAAGAAACTGTTACCGTTGTAATGATGCTTTACAAATGTTGTATAGTCATATGCAGATTCAGCAACATATACATATATACACATATGCACGCAGGATACATTTTGACGCAATGAATAAAGACGAGCGAAGACTTCTTTAAAAAAATATACCTCTCACTTTATTGTAAGGTTTGCGTGTGAAAGGGAGTTGGAGACCGAACAGAACTGCAATATATAGAACCCCACTCTTATGGCCATCAGCGTTGTGTCTTTCTCGTTCTCCAGGGCTGCTCAACTGGAGGTCCAGAGGCCCACTCTGCTGGCTTTCTCTACTGCATCTTATTACCAACTGGTCTGGTCCCCAAACTCCATCGGGGGGATCCAGAGTGCCCCTTCTGCTGGGTGTTGGCTTTCCCTACCACATCTTGTCTCCAACTCGTCTGATCTCCAACTCTCTCGGGGGCCCCGAGGGCCCCCTCCGCCGGACGGTGGCTTTCTCTACCACAACATGTCTCTGACTTCTCTGGTCCCCAACTTGCTGACTTCCTGTCTTCACCGAGTTATATAATAGTTCAATCGCCCACTCAATCGCCCTCTCAATCTTTGGAATGGAATGTTTGATCGTCATCAAGCGGAAATAACTGTCATACAGTTCAGAGGTCACTCTCTTCCGGTGCATCAGTCTATGAGTGTATCATGGGCTTTTACCGTGTCCCATTTCGTCAGCCAAATCCGCGTACGCGATTTCTTTCGATTACTGGCCATTGGAATGTGTCACTTCCTTCCGGTGCATCACTTTGGAATGGCATGTTTGGCCGGGTCGAAAGTCAATATACAACACAAATACAATGGTCAGTCTTCAATGAAATTGTCATTGAAACCTTACAAAGAGATACGTAAGCACCATATTTGTTAACAATCTACGTTAAAAAGGTGCTTATTGTGTAATGGTTATCGGAGACAGAAATGGACAAGGCAGACCAAAGTTCAAATCCTTGACGCAAATGTTTTCATTGGACATAGTACAATTACTCCTAGGAAAGTTATGGATACAACTATTCACCCTCAAGTTAGGGTCTAAGAGCTGAAAAACTTTGAAGTCAGATCTGTGAGATCACGCTTTAAAAATTGAGCTTGTGTTGCATCCTGCACGAACGGAAGAGTTTGGCGTATATATATATATATATATATATATATATATATATATATATATATATATATATATATATATATTATTCAGTCCAGTTAAACCGGAGTCGGGAATAATTCCGTCAGAACAATAAAATCATTCAACAATGAACATTTAAATTTTCCTGGTAAAGAGCTCAATGTAACTGACATAACAGAGCAAGAATTCCTTTAAGAAAAACAAAAATCCTAATGTGACCGGTTTTTGTTTTTCTTAAAGGTATATATATATATATATATATATATATATATAATCTGCCTCGATCACGTACTGCAAACGTCAATTGATCTGACAAAAGAAAATAGTTTCACATTAAAAAGTCAAGAAGAAGACGATATTCCGCAGAAACTATGACAGATGCAGACTACTCAAATGAACTAGCATTTCTCACAAATACACTTATCTAAGCTGAATCTCTACTGTATAGCCTGGAGCAAGCAATAAGAGGCATTGGCCCTAATGTGAACACCATGAAAACAGAGTTCAGGTGTTTTGAACAAGATAGAGCTATCTCCACATTAAATGGCAAACCTCGAAAATTAGTAGCCCAGGTCACATACTTCGGTAACAATATACTTTCTACTGAAAGCGATGTCAACCAACGCGTAGCGAAGGTATGGACTGCTATTTTAAAAATTCCGAGAAAATAAAGTAGTACTTTTTTGGTACTGCTATATGGATGCATCACCTGAACTTTAATGAAATACTTAGAGAAAAAGCAAGGTGGGAACTATGTGAGAATGCAACGTGCTATTTTGAACAAATACTGGAAGCAGCAGCCCACAAAATAGAAGCTGTATGGCCACTTACCTCCTATCTCACAAATCAGATTAGACCAGCAAGTCATGCTGAGCACTGCCAGAGAAATAAGGACGAACTCATAAGTGATGTTCTACTATGGACTCTTACACATGGACACACCAGCGTTGGTCGATCAGTAAAGACTTAGGTGCATCAGCTCTGTACGGACACCGGATACAGAGGATCTGCCAGGAGCGATGAACGATTGGGAAGGATGGAGAGAGAGAGAGAGAGAGAGAGAGAGAGAGAGGGAGGAGACCTCGCGCTATCAGCATGATTTGATGATGATATATATATATATATATAATGATATAATGATGATATAATACAAGATCTTTGTGGAATATAAATTTCCAATAAAGTCTGAAAATGAAATTCGAAATCTGTTAGGAATATCAAATAAACCTGGAAAGCGGCGTCTTCCAAAATGAATTATTGTATTTCTCCATTGCACACTGGCCCAACTCATAGAATCATGATGGTGGGGAGCCATAAGTTACTGTTCTTGCTCACCTTTGGCCTTTATAGATGTAACATGGATTAGTACCAGCAATGTCTAGAACATTTTTTCAATCCGCCCTGCTGTCATTCCTACAATATTAAGGTAATACCCTATTCGAGCAGGATAATGTCAGTCCACATGATATCCATATAACGCAACATGCTTTTCAAGATGCCCGACAATTTCCCCGGCAGACGCGATCGCCATGCCTGTCTCCCATTGAACATAATGAGACGCTTCCTGACTCGTTCAATTAGACTCCTTACAACTCTTGCTGAATTGTGTCAACTGGTGCAAGAGGCGTAGAATAATGTATCACAGGATGATATTAATAATCCATACGATCTTACGAATGCAGAAGTATAGGCCTGTGTTAACATCCAAGAAAGATATACAGTGTATTAATATAGAGTATAAGTACAATTCATACAGCCCTTATTTTGGAACCTATGTACGCATTGATTTGTATATAATATGTATCTAATATAATCCAGCTATATTAGCTGCATGTTAAATTTGGAGTAAATTGAAACAAATATTCAGGCTGTTGCAGTTTTATTTTCCGTTAGTGCACAAAAGAATTGAATACAGTGAACATGAAGGTAGAAATATTCTAGTTGCTTTGTTAGAGTTAGATAGATTGATTTTAACGGCCTGTCAACGCGTACAGGATTATTTTATGCCTAGTGGCAAGGGAATCGCGTTCATTGTATGTTTATATTTACATTTTTTGTGTTGCTGTGTCTTAAGAGTTTTTTTTTGTTGCACACGGTCCAATCGAATACGAATAATTTTTAAACAGATCGATTAGACCCATAAATGAGAGACCCCTGCAGAGGGGCAAAACTCCCTTAAAAGGGGATGTCCTAGTAATGACACTCAATAGCATCTAATAGTGAGGCTTCAGTTCTGGAGGTCATGGGAATGTTGAGTACTCCTCCATTGGCGTTACTCTGACCTGGAGTGGTAGTACCAGTTAGGATCCCATCTATGGTACAAATATGTTTAAAAATTATTTGCATTCGATTAGACCGTGTGCAAAAAAAAACAAACTTTTAAAGAAACAATGACACAAAAATGTAAATATGAACGTACAATGGACTCCTTCATTGCCATTACTCCCAGATCGATTCAGACTTGTAGAAGTATTTATTAGGATCCCATCTATGGGTCAAATAAATATGTTTGAAAATGATTTGTATGCGATGCGACTATGTGTACAAACAAAACAAATCACAACAACCCTCCCCATAAAACCATAAACAAACTCTTACAAAATAGCTGGGTAAAAAATAATGTAAAATAACCGGGATTCCCTAACCATAAAATAACCCTGGATGGGTTGACAGGTTAAAATCAATCAATCAAACCCACCATTTGTTGATTATTAACTAGGTTAGAAAATCTATCTTTACAGCAATATGGCTTTTTAATTTGAAATATTTATGCTCTGTCACTTTACACCCGTTCTTCTGGGCGAATCTAGGCTTTTCAAGCTTGTCTTGATGTCATATACACACTGTGTTTTCTTTAATCAATGGATGAGAACTGCTGTTTATTTTTTTTTAATCATTGTAACATTTTGCTAATTAGCAGCTAATTTGGTCTTGCGAAAGGCGAATTTTAGTTTGAAAAAATTCTATCAATATGACTGCCTTGCTTGGCATTTTCGTGAACAATTTTCGTGAACAATTATAATAGAATTAATTAACAAACAAAAACATGAACAGGATTTGGGAATACGAAATTATTTTTGTAACATTTGCAGGTGAATTGATTGATTGATATTTACGGCATTTCAAACCGTCGTGGGTTATTGAATGTCTTGAAGTTTGAGATTTGAATTAATTGTATATTTATACTTACATTTTTTGGGTCATTGTTTCTTAAGATTTTTTTGCTGAGTTATATGATATCAAATATTCCTATCGAAACAAATAATTTTTAAGCCGATTTATTTGACCCATAGATGAGACCGTAACAGGTTAGAGTGGACCTGGGAGTAATTTGGTTTGGTTTGGTTCTATGGCATATCAACCAAAATAGGTTATTTAATGCTGAATTCATTTTTATACATATAAACTGTTCTATTTCAAACAATTCAGTTTAGCATAAGTGCACAGTTTAAATGTCAAAAATATTTATATTTTAAACTATTCAGTTTAGTCAACAAAGTTAAATGGTTCTAAGTATTGCTAAATATCAGTAACAATTCAATTAAACATCAGTCATTTATTGATACACAGTTAAATGTAAAAACAGTTTTATTTCAAGCAATTCAGTTTTGTATCAACACACGGTTTAGTTCTATTTGACCCATAGATAGGACCCTATCAGGCGCTATCATTCCGGGCTAAAGTGGAACCGGGAGCGATGGTAATAATAGGGGTACTCCACATTCCCTAAAGCTCCAGCATTACTGGATCCTCACCCTCAGATTGTTTAGTGTCATGTCTAGGACACTCGTTGGGGGAATCTTACCCCTCTTCAGAGATCCTGTCGGTGTATTCTACTACCCCAGCCGATTGGGCTATTTGGGAGTAATAGTAATAAAGGGATACTCCACACCCAAGATTTCCTAAAATGGAACCTCGTTATTAAATGCAGTTTTTAGGTCATACCCAGAACATCCCCTTTTCGGGGGCGGGGGATCTTAACACTCTGAAGGAGCTATTTGACCCAGAAACGGGACTCCATCAGGTACTAACACTTCGAGCTAGAGTGGATCTGAGAGTAATGGCAAAGAAAGAGTACTCCTCACTTTAGAACAAGAGCCTCACCATCAAATGTACTTTAGTGTCGTCCCCTTAGATATTTTTTTTGGGGGAATACAATCAGCTAAGCCCCACCGATTGAGTCAGTCGGTTAATTGATGTCGATCAAATCAGTTTATTGATTCTATGAAAATTAAAGAATCTTAATCAATTATATTGAATAAACTTATCGAACTGGTTAGATCGATTAATCTTGAATAGAACTTGACATTAAAAAAACACTTTTTTTTTACCAGTTCTTTTTTTTTTAGGATTCTTTCAGACAAGAAGCAAACAAAAATAAATTCTGTTTGTGTGTCGGCAGCAGAGAAAATCCGACGTTGAATCCCAGAGGTGTAAAGTGTGTAGGATTGAATTACAGCGAACACATTTCTCTCCATCACTTTGCAACACGAAAGCAAAATCAGACCTTTGTCACGTGCCATCAAAATGATTAATTCATGTCAATAGTAAACAATACTTGAAAAATCTTGTCAACTTTATTGCGAGAACGATCTGAAGCAGCGCTAGAAAACACTGTCACTATGTAAACACTTCCAGTGAGAACAGTGGACGTCCTTGAGAATTTAATATGACTTTGTAAATAGCTGATTACAGTTTGGTTAGGTTTGATGGCATATCAACTATTGTAGGTTATTTAATGCCAAATCCTCTTTATCTTAAATATATATGATCTGTTTTTTTTGGGGGGTGGGGGGTTTGATGGCATATCAACTATTGTAGGCTATTTAATGCCAAATCCTCTTTGCTTAAATATATATGATCTGTTTTTTTTTGGGGGGGGGGTTTGATGGCATATCAACTATTGTAGGTTATTTAATGCCAAATCCTCTTTATCTTAAATATATATGATCTGTTTTTTGGGGGTTTGATGGCATATCAACCATTGTAGGTTATTTAATGCCAAATCCTCTTTATCTTAAATATATATGATCTGTTTTTTTTGGGGGGGTTTATGGCATATCAACCATTGTAGGTTATTTAATGCCAAATCCTCCTTATACATATATATCGAATATATATGATTTTGTTTGGTTGGGTTTGATGGCATATCAACCATTGTAGGATATTTAATGCTAAATTCTCCTTATACGTATATATTAAATATATATATGAATTCTTAAAACATTTTATAGATAACATTCTTAAACGAGCTTGACTTCTTTTTTTCACACAGATGAAAGGTTTCAATCATTGTTATATAACAAGTACAATTTAACATCAGTCCTTTGTTTGCGCACAGTTTGTTCTATTTGACCTATAGATTGGTACCTATTAAGTGCTAACACTCTGGGTATGAGTAGACCTAGGAGCAATGGCAATGTATAGAAACTCCACCTTACCCAAATCTCCAAGGATGGACTCTCGCCATCAGATGGTGTGATGCCTGGACAAAGCTGTTTGCGTTTCACTTCGCGCTAATATCTTTGGGAAAGGCATGGATCCGTCTTTTCTCCTTCAAGGTAGGGGTAAATGACAGGGTAGATTGAATTCTTTAGCTTTGACTAGGCAACCAGTCTAGAAGGAAAATTCAAACAATCTTTACTCCGCTTAAAAACCTTGAGTCACGTGGCGGGAAGGTTGGGTATCTACTACTACTACTACTACTACTACTACTATTTTCCTCTTCATATTCAAGTTACCTTATTAGCAATAACAAGGATAAAGTGTTTACAAGTTACCTCTTAGTTCCAAATCTGTCTTTAATATTCATCACGTTGTTTCAGTTTTGCCAAGAATCTATGCCTTCCATTTTTTTACAGACATTTGTGACACACAGTTCTGTACACTTACGAAACTATTTTTCTGTGGATGTAAGAAAAAAAAAAAAGAAAAAAAAGAAAGATAAAGAAGAAAAATACGAAGCGATGATTAAAAACCATCAAAATCAAGATACAACACAAGGGGGAGCCAAAAAAAATCATACTCGGCTAAACACATTGGGCCTAAAAAAAGATGAAAACGCAAGACTCAAATAAAGATTGTTATCATGTATAAGATGAATAAAATATCTAATAACATAACGAAACTATCTTTAATTTCAAAGTGCCATGTCGATGAGGCTTAGAATATGCTAATTGCATTTCTTGCTGAGATGTAAGACTCTCCAAAAACAAAGGAGTGCCCTGAGAATGAAATTAAACTGAATTCGATGGTGAGGTTTCATTACTCCCAGATCCACTCTGACCTGCAGTAGTCGTACGTATTAGGGTTTCACTTATGGGTCAAATAGATCTGTTTAAAAATTATTCCTACGTGATAAAACCGTGTGCAAAAAACAAGCAACAACAACAAAAAAAGAAAAACTCTGAATAAAATATTGCACAAAAAATGTAAATAAGAACGTACAATGAACGTGATTCTCAAACCTCTTGGCATAAGAAAACCCAAGACGGGTTGACATGCCGTTAATATCAATAAATTAATTTGATTTGAAAATTTTCTGATCAAAACAAAACCAAAATTGATTAATATTTCAGTCGGTTAAATTATTGATCATATTTTGCACTAATTGCTTTAAAAAAATACTTTTTACTTTTATTTTCAAAATTCAATTTGCTCAATACAAATAATTTTGAGACAAGATTCTGGGAAAGATAATTTTTCTTCTTGCTTGGTTTTGTTGTTGAAGAAAAATTGGAAATTCAATTTCTTCTTTTTAAAAACGGCTTTTATTTTGATTTCTAAAATTTGATTTACTCAATACAAATAATTTTGAGATAAGATCCGGGGAAAGATAATTTCTCATCTTGTTTGGTTTTGTTGTTGAAAGAAAAAAATTGGGAATTCAATTTCTTTTATTTTTAAAATTCCAAAGAACCTAATAAATGAAACGAATGTTTTTATCGTTAGAAAAGAGTCAACAAATATTTATCAGAGGTATTATTAATTATTTACTTGAAATATATTTTTCTTCTTTGCAGGTGATGTGTTATTTTTCCATTGTAATTTGGTGCATATGGCTGATCACAACAAAAGTCCCCTGAGACGTTGGACACTTCTGTACGCTTACAACCTACGAGAAAATAATCCGGTCTATAAACACCATCACCCACAATATTCTCAACTTTACAAGGTGATTTCATTATATATATTTCTTTTTTTCCCTTAGTTTTCTTCCCTGCTCCATGCTTTTTCCACGGTTATTACCTGACTCTAATTAATCATACATACTTATCTGTCTCGGTTTTTATTCTCTGAAGAGGCGTGACAAAAAGAAAAAAAAAGGGCTCCCTTTTTACAATATTTTAATTGGTTTTAAAATGTTTTATTTATTCAAAAAATGCTTACGCTTTTCAAAGCACCTTTAAAATTCTGTACGTTCCGCACAATGTTTATACACACACACACACACACACACATATATATATATATATATATATATATATATATATACACAAATTGATATTCAATCTTTAAAAGTTATTGATTTTAGTTATGGCTTATCAGATTATAGGGGAGAGAGAAAGAGATACGTGCTATATACAGGGAGAAATACAACCAGAAACATATACATATACGCGCGTGCGTGCATGCGCACACACACACACACACACACACACACACACACACACACACACACAGAGTGAGTATGTATTAGGAGAGACAGAGAGAGAGAGAGAGATGGGGAGGGGAAGAGAGAAAAAGGCATAGTGCGTAAGTGAGTATGTATTAGGAGATAGATAGATAGAGAGAGCGTTTATACTCCTGAGATAGGAAAACGTTCTTGTTGAAGATCGTATTTACTTGCTTTTCGGAAGTAACATTCTAATAAAGTGCCCTTAGCATAACGGTTATCGTGAAACCCGACTTCAAAATCCTGGACAAGGTTGTTTTGCAGTTCAACTTGCGCTAATGTCAATGAGAAAGGTATGAATCCATCAGTTCTTTCCCTGCTATGAGTAAATAGCATACCAGACAGGGTTTGGTTTCTTTTGTTAGGCAACCAATCAGGAAAAAATAAGACTGTATTAAAACCAGATTCCCAAAGATCAAGAAATTTCTTTCGTTTCATCTGAATTTTAAAGAAGTCATAACTGAACGAGAACATTTGATTTTGCTAATATTCTTGGATTTTGGAAAGAAAAAAATGTTGGATTTAATTTTTTTTTAATGTTTTTGAACAGGTTCCAGATTCTGCGATCAAAACATGTGAGAATTATACTGACATGAGCGGCAAAGAATTTCTCAATCCTTGCCAAGACAATACTGTTCAAGTTGAGCAAGAAAACAGCGGCGGCGGCGGAAACGGAAGTAAGGAAGAACAATTAAAACAAAATTAAGGAAGCCATTTTTTGAAATGCCAATTAATAAATCCCTTTTTCTTTCTTTCTTTTGCCTTTAACTTTGCAGTTATTTTCCTTAAAAGAAGAAGCAAAAAAAAAAAAAAAAAAAAGAAAAGAAAAGAAAAAACAAACAAAAAACAACAAAAAACATAGTATAATACAAAAATTAAAACATTCCAACTAATGTGTATCACTCTCATGCAACTTATAAGAATCTTCAAAATGCAGTATTGCTTGATGATCATGCAATTGTTAATCGAAATATGTTTTGAGTTATGCTTTACTGCTCACATCTCTCTCTCTCTCTTTCTTAATATATATATATTAAAATGATTCTGAATTTGGTATTTAAGTTTTTATTATTTCATATACTTGTGCTCTACACGTGTTTCAGACTTTACATTTTCTTCAGGAGATATATAATAACTGGAATAGTTTTTGGTCACTTTTTATCGTGAAGATTATTTTGATAGAGATATGATCCTTTTAATTCCAGGATTTGTGTCTATAAATGTTCTACTGGAATTAATTGTCCGTGAAGACCTCTGGTCTCAGCAGATATTTCTTTGTATAAATAAAAGCATCTCTCTCTTTCTCTCTCTCTCTCTATATATATATATATATATTTACAAGTATGTATTCTCATTGTTTATGTGTGTATGTAAGTAATTACATTCGCATACATGCCCGTAAACCCAAGTATACACGCACCCGTATACACACGTATATTTTTTAGGCTGTTCCTGGATGCGAGTGCACACACACACACACACACACACACACACACACATGTATACTTATAAACAAAGGAGAAGGCATACAAAACATAAAATAAAAAAATTAAAAATGTGGTGAAACATTTTAAACCAAGGGAAAATGGCCTTCTTTAATGCTATAAAAAATGAGGAAACGGCAAAAATCTACAAGGAATTCATGAAAAAGGACGAAATATTTATTCCTAGAATATCCAAAGAAAAAATAACACCACAAGACACAGAAGAACAGAAGAAAATCAAAGCCAACGTTAATCTCATGAAACTAAAAACATAAACGGAAATACAAAAAGACAAAACCACCCATTATAAAACTAAATATCAAGAAATTGACCAAGACCTAATTACATAAATTAGGAAACTCTGCCCCATAGAAACGCAACAATTCCTAATAGAACTAAGGGAAGAAAACTGCAAAAAGGAGGAGGAAAAACCAAGAAAAATCCTGGACAAAAAAAACTACAAGGCTAAAAACCTACCCCCCTCCCCACAAAAAAGGGAAAAAGAAAAAGAAGAAAAAACACGGACAAAAAGAAAAAAAATAAACTAACACACAACAAACCAAAAACGCTGTACAACGACGGAAGACATAATCCTCACACACGAACCACAACATATAAAAGAAAAATTAACGCTCCGAAACATCAGATACATACAAATTGGCCCAAACACCCAAGAACAATCAACCACCTAGTAAAAAAAAAAAAAAAAAACACTTTCCAAATGAAAAACATAAGAATCCCCTTATAAAACTTACACAAAACAAAATTGGCCAAACTACAACACATACGACTCCAGAAAAACAAAATAAACCCATTATCATACAATAAAAGCCACCCTATAAACGAGAGCACAAAAATCTTTTTTAGATAATATAAAAATTATCATTTATTAAGAAATACAAACAAAAACATTTTAGACAAAATTAACCGGAGGAAAAACCAATATGAAAAACGAAACAAACTTTAAATGAACAATAATAAACTTATCTACATATAAGTTAAATAAAGACCAAATAAACTTACTCAAACTTGGTCTTAAATTTTGCCCCACTCCAAAAAGCAACATAGAAGAACTAAAAAAAGACCTTAAAGAATTTGAAAGAAAATTTAGGCTAATAGAAAAATTCAGAAATCAAAAAGATACAGATGACTCCCTTGTAAAGAATAAAACCAAATTCTTCCCAGACAAAAACAACAATAGTGAACAAAACATATTCTTCGAGAAATTATGGAGTATCAGCCTAAAAGAAAAAAAAACAACGGTAAATAACTTCTCACAAAACCAAAAACAAGCCTTAAAAATATACAGGAAAATGAAAACAATTATAAAAGAAGCAGACAAGGGAAACACCGTAGTCATCTTAGATAAAAAGTACTACAAAACAAAACTCCCAGAAATATTGTAAGATGAAACCAACTACAAACAAATAGATATAAACATAGACAATTACATCATATCAAAAATCACAAAATTCTGCAAAATACACAATAAATCACTAATTAAAAAAGAAAAAGACTTCTCAACAAATAATGAGTAAATTCCACGGACTACCAAAAAGTCCAAACAAATAAAAACACTGTAGAAACACAAAAATCCGAATGTATGGAAATTCCAAACCCCGGTGACCTCAAATTTAGACGCATCGTAGCAGACCCGTCATGTCCGACTAACAGACTTAGCAAACTAATAGTCATTTTACAACAATCTTTCCTAAACAAAATAAAACGTTATATTAGGGACAACATAGATTTTTAAAACTCCATACTAGAAAAAATTGACCCCAATGCACTCATTGTCACATACCTATACAGCAACATCCCCCATGAATTAGGAAAACAAGCCATCGCATTTTGGATAGATAAATACCCAATACATTATACCCAAGGTTTGACAAAAAATTTATCATAGAGAGTATAGAAATAATCCTTAATAATAACTTCTTCCAATTCAATAACATTAACTATATCCAGATCATAGGATTCAGCTATGGGAACTAAAATGGTATCAACATACGCTACCCCAACTCTTGCATATTTTGAAGAAAACCTAAACGAAATAATAGGTAAAAAATACAGCAACGACATAAAAGACGAATAGACCAAATCATGGAAAAGATATTTAGATGTTTGCTTCAAATTCTGGAAATGCCCATGGGGAGACATTAACGAATTACACAGCGTATAACAAAACCTACACCCCAAAATAAAATTTACTATGGAACACAGCTCAAAAGAACAAACAGTTTTAGACATCCTTATAAAAAACGTAATTATCCAAATCCTCACCGATATCTACTACAAACCAACAGACACCCAACAATACCTCCACTTCAAAAGATACCATCCCCAAAACTGTATAAAATCCATCCCTCACACTCTAGCACGTAGACTACACACAATAATCACGGATAAAAACAAAACAAAAATCTCGTCTTAAAATTCAAAATAAATAAAGACTTTAACAACTCAAAAAACGTAGTCTACATAATTGAATGTTGCAAGTGCAAAGAAATATACATAGGGTTAGCACAGGTCATTAATACAAGGATATCACTTCACAAGAGTAATATTAAGATAACAGAAAACAGAAAATTAAATGTATCGAAAAACCTATATTAATGTACTCAAGGTTAATTTAAAAATAATGCCCATAAATCAAACTAACGACTACACACTACTTCAAATAAAGGAAAATAAATTTATAGATAAATTTAAAGCAAAGTTGAATAAAAGATGAATCACACACATATGGACACAAACAAACGTAGATATATATATATATATATATATACACACACAAAAATTATTAGTAAAAATAATTACCAGTAAATTTCAAAACACACTACCACATATAAAAAAAATCTTAAGACACACATTCATATACAGAGAGAAAGTGAAATCCGTAACCACACACACAACGAAAAAACGTATCAAATATGAAAGCCCAATGAGGGGTAAAGCAGGCTAAGTTCAACGCACTCTGAGAAAAAGAGAGGATATACCTCCATATACACCCATAACTAACTGAAAACCATTCAAACTGCAAACGTAAGTGAGTTCAAGTCTCATTGAGTACCTCATTAACAAATAATATAGATAGATAGAGAGAGAGAGAGAGAGATAGAGAGAGAGAGAACGTTTATACTCCTGAGATAGGAATAAGTTCTTGTTGAAGATCGTATTTACTTGCTTTTTGGAAGTCACATGCTAATAATGATATAATAATAACCAAGGGAGCAAGGTGCCATATATGTTCTCTGACGAAAGCAACAAGCTGGAAACATGCACGTATGCAAGAACAAAATAAATAAATAAATACTAAAAAAAAAAAAAATACAAATATCTTTGTGGAATTAACTCATTAAAAAATATTTCTTTCTTTCTTTGGACCAATAACAAAATTATATATATATATATATATATATATTCGCATACATGAACAACCTTTAAAATATGTGTGTATGTGTATACATAGGTTTACGGGAATGTATGCGAATGCACATACAGACACATACATGCATATACTTATATATATATATATATATATATATATATATACTTGCTTTTATATATACAAACAACTTTTGCAGAGACAAGAGGTCTTCATTGATACTTAACTCCAATAGGAGACATGTCGTGAAAGTAAAAAGCTAAAAAGAATAACATCCCAATCAATTTTTTTTCTATAACAACAGTGACAAAAGACAACCCTAACCATTATATATCTCTGGAAGAAGACGTGCCGAGCATAAGTAAATGAAATAATAAAAACCTCTATTACCAAATTCTGAATCCTTTGTATATCTATTGCTTTAAAAATATGTGCTTTTCTCTCGTTGGGTCAACAACAATCTTTATATATATATATATATATACGTACGAGGATCATTAAATAGGTTTCCAGACTTTTTCGTATGGGCATTTTTATTGATAGTATACACATGAAACTCTAGTCCCCTTCGAAGTAATCTACTCCGGCTGCAATGCACTTGTACCGTTCCAACAACTTCTGGAAGGCCCTATGGAAGTCCTCTTATGTGAGCATGTCAATGACCTTCGTCACAGCCTCTTTCATCTCCTCAATTGTCTCATAACGTCAGCCTCTGAGCTTAGGGAATAACCAAGGGAGCAAGGTCTGGACTATAGGGAGGTTGAGGAACTTTCTTGATGCCCATCTTGGTCAAATAGTCTGTGACAAGGACGAAGTTGTGGACTGTTGCACTGTCCTGATGGAAATTCCACTGACCCGATTTGAAGAGTGCTGGCCTCTTCCGACGGAATCTCTTTCTGAACTTCCTGAAAATCTTAACATAGTAACCCTAACTCTAACCCTTTGGCCAATCAACTCTGGTGTATTGACTTCCTTACTCCTCCCACACCTCTCATCATCCCTCACAGACTCCCTGCCTTCCTTGAATCTCTTATGCCACTGAAAAACTCATGCTCGATTCGTGCAAGATGGCCGAAAAGCAGTCTGAAGCATTCCATACGTTTCTGTGGTATTTTTTTCCAAGTTTAAAACAGAATTTTATTGCATATCGTTCTTCTAAAGTCTCCTCACGTCCAGATTGCATTTTTGAAATTCACCAGCAGTGACAATCAGGCTTTCGTAGGGTGTATTCCAATTGCTGCTGTAGCTGTTGATTTGATCCTGGAATCATAAAAATTGGTCAGTCATCTCATAAGGTGTATAGCAATAACATAGTGAATTTTCAAGAGTCTGTGACAATTTTAAATGCCTGTACAAAAAAGTCTGGAAACTTATTGAAGGCACTATGTATATATATACTGATATGGCTCTGTCTCTCAAGCCGAGATAGATCAGTTTTAAAATGCAAAACTTTGAAATCTGGGCATTTTAATATGTATATATATATATATATATATATATATATATATATATATATATATATATATATATATATATATTAGCTTCATTGCATTTTTTATTTAATGGCATATATATATATATATATATATATATATATATATATATGAGGGTCATTCAATAAATAAGGTGAGTGTTCCTAAGGAAGATGGCAATAGAAAACATGGTTTTTATAGAAAATCAGTATTTCCATTCGTGTCCTAGAAGACAGTCAACATGACCTTATTTACAGGACGCTGGACCCAGGACGTTTTCTTTACCGGTGAGTCACTGTTTCCACTCCATCGACTGTCTAAAATATTCTTCTCCATATACATCAGACATTCTTCTGTAAATTTCACACGATTTGCATTCTCAGCTAATAAAAATTTGGTAACAGATCTCTGTTCAAGCCGCGAATACCCTGTTTGATTTGCTGCCATTTTAAATACCCTAAAAAAAAATTATTTGATTTGATTGCAATAATTTTCGCTATTAACCAATTCCAAACAATTCAGAGTTTACATTTATGGGTAAAAATCTGAAAAAAATGTATTTTGGTCTTTTCAAAGAATTTGCCGTTTTTATTGAATTACACTCGCATATATATGATCATTTAACAAATAGGTGCTGATCCAGTCATCTGGGGCTGTAGAATACACCAACTGCATCTCTGCGGAGGGTAAAGCCACCCACTAACAAGTATTCTGGATATGACACTAAACCATCTGATAATGAGGCTCCTGTTCCAAAGTTTTCGAAAATCTGCCATTACTCCCAGGTTCACTCTGGTCCGGAGTGTTAGTACGTGTTAGGGTTCCATCTATGGGTTAAATGGAACTTTTTAACCATTTACTATGCTTGAAACCATTAAAATGCGCACAATTGATTAATATTAAATAGAATTAAGAATTATTAGTGTTAAATAGCAATACTTGAAACCATTAAACTGCGTACAAACAATTGATTAACATTAAATATAATAAAGAATTATAAGTATTAAATAGCAATACTTGAAATCGTATAACCGTGTGCAAACAATTGATTAATATTAAATTGAATTATTAGTATTAGATAACCTTATTTGAAACTTTTTAGTGTCCTGGGTGTAACATTAAACTGCATTTGATCGTAAGTTTCTAGTTTTTGAGTTTGGCGAATGTGGAGTACCCCTTGATTACCATTACTCTCAGGTCTACTCGTATCCGAAGTCGTAGTACTCGTCTATGTGTCAAATAGAACTATTCAAACAAATTATCGATATTAACTGTGTGCGAATAGATATCTAATATCAAATAGAATTAATAGAGTTTTATAACAATACTTGAAACTATGAAATTGTGTGCAAACACATTTTGCTTTGACTTGTTTAAAAATGATAAGTAAAGTTGGCGACTGTAGTCGAGATCGACCCGAAGGCCCCCTTCTCAATAGCTACTACACCGAGGTGTAGGGGAGGACGCTATTCCTTTCCCGAGATTGCTCCACATTGATCTTGATACGTACATTATGTTAAGCTCGGAGGTATCAAGTACCATTTTTTAAAAAGTCTTTAATATGACTCGACTTGGGATTGAACCCCGGTCTCCAGGACCATTGGCGAATACTCTACTCACTA
The DNA here is from genome assembly GCA_963585895.1 of Sepioteuthis lessoniana. Taxonomy (NCBI): domain Eukaryota; kingdom Metazoa; phylum Mollusca; class Cephalopoda; order Myopsida; family Loliginidae; genus Sepioteuthis; species Sepioteuthis lessoniana. Next base: position 162,320 of record CAUZXS010004332.1, on the reverse strand, counting down.
GGCCAATGAACCTCTTCAAACTTTTCACTTACAAATAATATATATGAATATATGAACAGATATATATATATATATATATATGAACAGGATTTAGCATTAAATAACCCACAGGGGTTGATATGTCATAAAATGTAACGTAATAGGGCATTTGGATGGATTTTGGTATAAGAAAAAAGTATATATATATTGGGGGTGCTTTGTTTTAAAAGAAAAAAATTCTTAGCAATTTTTTTCTTTTGTGGGCTCTGTTGAGTTCTAGCAGCATCCAAATGGAATTTTAACTCCCAAGAGTAGAGATGGAATTAGTCTAATGTATCATGGTCAAGTCATGTTGGCACCGGTTTTAACGCATGAACGAAACGACTCCGTGACCCTAAGTAAACATGAGGCTACTCGCGGGAAAAGAGAACAAAGAAACAAGAAATGACTACGCACTTCCAGTTTCTCGAATGCTGTGGAATTGTCAAGAAGATGTTAGATAATTCTACTTGCCCACCGATGGATATAAAAGGTGATCCCATCACAGAAAGAGGAGAGTGTAACTTCCGGCAGTGACTGCACATAGTTCAGTCCTAGCTCACTGGGCCGGGACACTTTTCGGCCAGCCGTGTTCACTTGGTACACGGACCAGGTCGAGTGTGTTTTGGCTTGCTGACAGGCGGTCGGGGGTACCTAACGCGGGCGCTGGGAGACCTAGCATTCGTGTCTCGGGGCTAACACCGGCGTCCTTGATCCTCTGGAGCCCGTCCCCCAAGGCCTCAGCCTTCTTCGGAGGGGCTTGGTTTAGCGCCTGGCGCCTGTTTTAAGGGGAATGCCGATAGGGCTCAAGGCATTTTTGGAACCGCCGGGTGTATGGGGGCTACGGTCCTACGCCTGGTACCCACAATAAAAAGGCCTTGAGCCAAACGTGGGGCGCACGACAAATACCAGTGTAACTTCCGAACTGCAGAGGAAAGCAATTCCTGCACCATGCGTAGGAGTTGGAATTTTTAGAGTCGAAGAGATAACCGATAGCGAAGAACAATACAAGAGACATCTCCTTGGCGCATTGTCCTGCTTGAGAGCAGTTATGTCATAAAAACACAAACAAATCAAACCAAACTATATATTTCCCTGTAAGCCGGGGCAGTAGAATACACCGACTGCATCTCTGCAGAGGGGTAAGACCCCCCCCCAACGTGTGTCCTAGTCATGATACTAAACAATCTGATGGTGAGGCTTCAGTAATGTTGCAGCTTTGGGGAATGCAGTGTATTCCTTCATTGTCATCGCTCTCAGGTTCACTCTTGTCCGGAGTGTTATCACCTGATATATATATATATATATATATATATATATATATATATATATATATATAGTCATGAATTATTTCAAGTCTTTCATTTTTTACGATTTGTCAGATATGCAATGAATATGTATAATATGCACATTAAAAAATTCTAATAATTGGTTGACGATGAAGTACAAATTAAATGAGCAGTTTGAAGTACGTTTTTTTACAAAACTAGCTTCTCCTTTATTCATAAAAAGAATGCATAGAAGAACTAAAATGCAAAGAAGAATTAAAATGTATGTCAGTATTTTTATCTGACTTTCTATTTTTGCTTTAAAGCATTTTTTGTTATCATAAGAAATGACAAATGGCATCGTCTTTTGTCCGACTGAAGACTCTTCATGGATGACATTAAAATCTTTACTTTTCTTCTCTCGATCAGTCACGTCATAGTGCGGGACTTGCAGTCTCGAAGTGAGTTTGAACTCCAGTTGCACCATTATGTTCACTTTCGGACTAATACCGTTGAGGACGGTATAAGCCCCTCTTGTACACCCAACAATGGTTTAAATAGTATCATTGCTTTTCTTCTTTGGCATTAAATAATCTAAGAAAGTTGATATACCATTAAACAAAGAAACTGAATCCTATAAATCCTGGCAGTTAATTAATTGCTTCTGAGAGTAGCATTACCTTTTCTTCTTTTTGTTGCTTATTTTAGAAAAAAAAATATATAGCGGGATTATTTACGTATCGACCGACATTCTGCCTTGGATCAGAGTGTATTTTGTTTAAGACTGAAAAAAGAAAAAAAAAAAAAAATTAAAAACGCTTTCTTTGAAAGGAAAAGAAAAGAAAAAGAAAAAGAAAAAAGAAATAGAAAAAAGCAGAAATCAGAAAATGACAGAAAAAAGAACAAAGCAAAAGGAAACAGAAAGGAAAATGTAAAAAAGATAAAAGAAAAAGAAAAACGAAAGAAAAAACGAAAAAGAAAAGCAAAAACAAAAAGAAAGAAAAAAGAAAAAGGGAAAGCAAAACGAAAAAGAGAAAAGGTTGGTGACTGTAGTCGACGGCGACCAGAAGTCATCCTTTTCAATAGCTACTACACCGAGGAGTACAGAAGGGCGCTACTCCTTTCCCTGGATTACTCTTGATACGTACCTTCTATTGCTGAGTGTTAAGCAAGGAGATATCAAGTACCATTTTAAAGTCTTTGGTATGGCGTGACCTGGGATTGAACCTATGTCTCCCAGACCATTCGGCAAACACTTTACCCACTGGGGCCAATGAGCCGGTCTGAAAAAGAAGAAAAAAGTGCCCCCAAAAGTTAATAAATTGTTGACATTTTTTTGCAGAAATTTTTTTTATGCAATGACAAAGAATACATTTGATTTTGTTAATAAGACAATTTTTTAAAATTTTTATGAGGAAAATATTTAATTCTCTTTTTGGCAAAAACCGTCGCTACGATTAACAAGCTGGGTGCATATATATTTTTTGGGTACATTTGTCCACTCTCCCATGGAGATGGGATATTAGACAAGGATCGGTAAAATTCAATCTACTCCCTCGTCACAGCCCTTTCCTGTCCCCTTTAGTTGAAAGTAATGGTGCAGCCTTGGGGTACGACGTCTGCTGGAGAACTTTATTCTAATGACCTTGACCACTGATAATCAAGGAGTACGTTACCAATATTGCAACTTAAACATCCTCACTTGAATTCAGTACAACACACATACAGATCTATTTTCACACGGATAATGTGTAACTAATTACTAATATATATATGTAGGTATATTCATATACCCGTGCGAGCTCTCACACACACACACACACACACACACACACACACACACACACACACACACACACACACACACACACTATCTCTCTATCTCTGTCTGTCTGTCTGTCTCTTTATCTATCTATCTATATGATCGTAATTAGCAGAAAGGAAATACTGGAAGAACGACTGACAGATCGATGGACAGATGATAGAAAAGTGGCTCGCTTCAATCACACCCCTCCAGTCATTTCCTTCCAATCAAATACCCTCTCCAATCCCTCATCAACTCAATCAAACACACAAGTATAAAAAAAGAAGGCATACACTTAAAGAAAAGACAAGTGCTTCATCGGAAGAGAGAAAGAAAAACAAGAATACATAAAATGAGAGGTGAAGGAAAAACGAATACATGAATGACGGAGAGAGAGAGAGAGAGAGAGAGAGAGAGAGAGAGAGAGAGAGAGAGAGAGAGAAATTATTGAGAAGAAAAGATCCCCAAGAACCAGAAAGCGAATATTGTGACTAGCTGTTGAGGTAATCGATAAATAGTTGGTTCATTTCGATTTCAAGGTCATTGCACCCAACAACTTTGAGGCTCTTCCATCAAACGGTGACAGTCTTCGCAGTCACCAGAATAGCTTTCCTGACAGTTACAGCTGTTGCTTTGCAAAACTACCACAAGGTGCGACATCTTGATTTAAAAAGAGGGAATAGAAAATGGCCTCAGTTGAAGGGTTGATCAATACAATATCCTTCGTTTTAGACAACGAATAAAGAATGCAAGTTAAGAATACAAAGTCGTAGAGAAAAAAGAAAGAAAGAGAGAGAGAGAGAGAGAGAGAGAGAGAGAGAGAGAGAGGGGGGATTTTACAAACTGTACAAAGAAATAACTGTTTAGTATCTATACTATCATTATGTTTGTTTTGCCTATGTATTTACCCAAACCCACTTTCATGAGCAGCATGTGACACAAGATCAATTTTTCTGATGCTTTGAATTCAGATTTTCCTTTTCCTAGACTGATTGCCATACCAAAGTTAGAGAGCCTAGTCTGCCCTACTATCTACCCATTGCTGGATGGATTATAGTTCGATTCATACCGCTCCCAAAGGTATTAGCGCTAAGTGAAATTCAAATAGCTTCATTCAGGGTTCGAACTCTGGTTGCCGAGTTCACTTCCAACAACGATAATTATTACATCACGAGCGCAAAAGAAATATTTTTAAAAAATATTTATACTATTATTCTGCATTTTTGAGTACGCTTTTTACGTGTCAAGGATCAGAGTGTAATATCTGTGCACGATCCTCCGGTGTACTTAACTGGAATCAGTTACAATTTCTGATAGAGAATCAATTCTATTATTCTGCTTGATGGTATGTATGACTGTTACGCTTTTCAACTTAGGATGTGAGTGTAGTATCGGTACAGGTAGATCTCCGGTGAACTCTGATCGGGAAGCCTGCACAAGAGAGAGAGATAAAATGGAAGAGGGAGAGGAAAGAGGACATGACGGAGGAAAAGTATGAGGTAAAAAACCCAGAGAAAAACAAAAAGAAAACTAAGTGAAAAGATATATATATATATATATGTGTGTGTGTGTGTGTGTGTGTGTGTGTGTGTGTGTGTGTGTGTGTGTATTAGGATAGCGTAGATACAGTAATCGGTGCTTGGTGGCAGCCAGTTTCTCACCTATACGATCACCAGTCCAAGTCTAAGTCATTGACTCTGTGTCTACGCTCTTATTATATCACCGATACCTAACACTTTATTTATAAATATAACAAACTGCATTATATATATATATATATATATATATATATATATATATATATATATATATATATATATATATAGAGAGAGAGAGAGAGAGAGAGAGAGAGAGAGAGAGCGAAAGAAACAAAGGCCTTGCTGGCTGGATATCAAAAGGCGATGAGCAAAAGATAGAAAGGCAAGTTGAAATAGGAAGGTGTAAAACATATCAAAATTATTTATGAAGAAATAGAATAAAAAAAGTGGTGGGGTATAAAAAAGGAGTTGTAGAAAATAGTCATGAATTCCTTATTTCTTTCTATGAAACTAAACCATATATGTATGACATTTAGATGTAAACATGGATGGGAAATAAAGATTAGAATGGATAAGGAAGAGTGAGTGAAGATACAGACAAAGAGTGAGTGAAGAGCAAAGGAATGAGATGATTGACAATCAATACTTGCAGAATTTCCACAAATTCACCTTGTTATTACTATTTTATACAATAAGTGATTGAGAAGGTGCCCGTGGTATAATGGTTATCGTCGAAGGATATGGACACGGCGACTCGAGTTCAAATCCTGGACCTGACTGATTGCATAGCACTAATACCCTTGGGAAAGGTATGAATCCAATTATCCTCCCTCCAGCTATGGGTAAATAGTAGGACAGACTAGGTTCTTCAGCCTTGGTGAGGCAACTAGTCTAGGAGAAGGAAAACTCTGAATTCAAACCTGTTAAACTCCGCTTAAAAAAATGACCTTGTGTCATATCCTGCCCGAGCGGAGGGGTTGGGTAAATATGATAAGTGATTGATTAGTGGATTGTTGGAGTGATTTTAACGGGATGTTAACTCGTATTAGATCATCTTATGCCTAAAGATTAGGGAATTGCGTGCATTGTAAGTTTATGTATACAGTCATATCATACAAAATATTCCTATCTAATTCAAATAAATTTCAAAAAAGTTTATTTAACCTATATATGAGACCCTAACAGATACAACCACTCCAATTCAGAGTGGACCTGAGAGTAATGGCAATGAAGGGATGAAGTATCATCAGATACAGTTTAATATCATACCCCGCGCACCCCTTTTAGGAAGAATCTTACCCCTCGGCCAGATATACAGTTAGCGTATTCTAAGCTTTGTCGAAAGAGCAAATGGTTGCTTAGTTTCATTTAAATCGTTACGATTTTATTATTGTCTAACAAAAATTTCAACTGACCTTTAGGTTCATTTTGGTAACGAGATCATTGTATGAGAAGACATACAGTATTTAGAAAAAGAGGGAACTTGTTATTTACGAAGCTCTTCTTAGTGTGGCATAAAGGCTTGCGGTTGCTTAAGGTACCTTCTATTTCTAAGAGATCACTCATCTAAAAATTGAGCAGGCTATTTGCTGCTTAACTGAAGTGATATGACGAAAAGCGAGACTTTAATGTGGAATTGACTGTAAACAAGATAGGGAGAGAACTTCGGAGAACTGCTTTAGATCTAAGTAATGTTGACCAATGTTCAAGAAAGATGGCGACTAACACCACTTTATGAGCGGAAGTCACGTGAATATGGTCCCAGACCCCTTTATATTGAGAGGTATATCAACTAAGTTAAGATGGGTCTAGCAGAGCTGTATAAAGGAGAAGCTTTATGTTAGGATCGAACCCGCACCATAAACGAATTGGTCTGCGAGACGAACTTCTGAAGCATTAACCAAAGGTAGTAATTAAAGAGTCTCCTCACATATTACAAGATTATCTATGAAAAGTAAACTCATAGTTTTGAGTATGTGTGTGTGTGTGTGTGTGTGTGTGTGTGTGTGTATGCGTGTGTGTGTATATGCGTGTATGTGTGCGTGCGTGTGCGCTTGTGTGTGTGTGTGTGTGTGTTGGCTAATTACCCTCTTGCTCGCCAAACAAAAGTCAAGAAAGAAGCGGAATATGAAAAATAGAAAAAAGAATCGCAAGAAAGAGAGGACAGAGAAACAAAAGAAAAAGAAAGGAGAAAGACAAGTTAGAAAAAGAAAAGAAGAAGCGAAAAAAGGAGAAGAGAGAGAAAACAAAAGGACGGGAGAAAGAAAATTCTGAAAACGAAGAGAGAAGAGAAAAAGAAAAAAAACCAGAGAAAAAAAAAAGAAGAAAGGAAAAGAGAAAGAAAAGATTTAAAAAAAAGAAGAGAGAAAAAAGAAAGATTTGATTGGTTTCAGCTAGCAAATTGTTTGCTTATTATTTAAGCATTGAAATTTTAAATATCGAAAAATATATTTTTTAGTTAAAAAAAAACAATGCATACACTCCATGCCAGCCCATGTAACAGACAAAGAAACAAACCAAAACAAGAAAAGCATGTTTTCTGTTTCAAGGAAACCTTCATAGAGATCTCGATAAAGATCTTTTGTCATTGCTTCATTGCAAACAAAAGTGAGGTATCTAAGCCTCCTCACCCCGAAGCATTTCTTTTCCCCCTCATTCACAATATTCATCTTGAAGCATTTCTTATTCTAATGGCTTGTGGCAAGTTTTCTTTCAGAGCATTTTTCTCTACCTTGACTCTGTTTTTGTTTTGTGTTTTTCTCTGCAATAGAAGGCTTGTTGTTTTCGTTCAAATGACCGCTTGATGTAACATATTTCTATACATTTATCCGGAAAGAGACGAACAAGTTTCTAATGTGTGTTCTTACTGTGATTGTTTGTAGCTTTTTATATAATAATATTAAGTATTACTAAGGTGAGGGGGTGTCTTCGTGGTTTAATGGTTAAAGAGCTGACCTGTAGAATCGTAGAAAGCGAGTTCAAACTCCAGTCGCGCTATTACATTCACTTACGTTTAATACCCTTGGGAAAGGTATGAACCTCCTTATCCCCTCCCACAGCTATGGGTTGAATAGTACCACTACTGTTTTTCTAGAAGGATGGATTTGGCATTAAATAACCTCAAAGGTTGACATGCCATTAACAAGAGAAACCAAACTAAAGTGAGTCAAATGTTTTGCCATATTTTGTCACGTGTTGGTTTGCAGCACGTATCTCAAATAATCGAAGCAGTTCAAGCCGCAGTCGGTACCCACCGCTGTGCTTGGTAGTATTGTGTTCGTCGGTGCGCTGACACATTATGCATTTCTTCATATGCTGCACAAATGGTCGTGCATTATATTATAATAATTAATGCTTTACGAGTTCGCATTTGGCCTTGACACTTCGGAAGCCATCAAAAACATTTGTTGTGCGAAAGGAGAAGTCGCAGATCTCAGTACAATAAGCAGATTTTTGAAGAAATTTCACCCAAGTTGCAAGAACCTCGACGATCAGACAAGATCAGGTTGGTCTAAAAACGTGGATTCCGAGGCCGTGTTTCAAGGTATAGAGGCAAATACGTCGGGTAGCAATGAGAGAGTATCAGGTGAGCTCAGCATCTCACAAACCAGTGTGGTTCGTCACCTTCACGAACATGGCTGAAGCCAATGGAACTGCCGAGTTGTACCTTACGTTAACAAAATATCGCAAAAATTTCAACTGATATTAGTAATATTATTCATTCAACATTATATATTTGTTCTTTATATCAATTCTGAGCAGTAGACCTTGTGATATTTACATGCATATATTTGTTGCATATTGACCCTTGACCGAGCCGTCAATCAGAGATTCTCTGAACAGGATTCACCGGTGAAAATAATCGGAAGTAGTCATGTGGTTGAACAGAAATGAGTGGGTGTTATATATGATATATGAAGATGCCCACGTGAGATAGAGTCAGTCTTGGGGTCTGAGTCTCAGTCTTGAGTCAGTCTTGAGTGGCTGGGCGCTTCGCTGGGGCAGCGGCCCACAGCCAGTCTTCGGCTGAGTACCTCCCCGGATGAGAAGCAGAATAAGTGCTAAGCAGTAACTTGAAAATAACACAGGGTGGTATGGTCAAGAGAAGTTATGGGTCAATATAGCTGTCTGTCTTTGTCTCACTCTGTCCGTCTGTCTCTCTCACACCGCAGAAGCTTTGACTCCGAGAAGAATAAAGAGTTATATTTTTATAACCAAGTGTTATGGTCGGTCTTCCATACTTGTATATTCATTCCTTCGGGCTATATAACATATTTTTTTTTATAAAACTAATGATTTTCTTAACCCTGAGCAATTTATTGAGTTTGTCTATTTAGTATCTGTCTCAATTTCAAATAATAAATGCTCTCGCATTTTACTATTTCAACTATTTTTTAAAAACTGCGTCTATCAAAACGTAAGTAAAGGAACAAGTGTACTAAATCTATTATTCCAGATGATAATCGTTGGTTTTAGTGGGAGAATTGACTCTTTCTTCGTCATTTTTAGCTATGTATGGTTATAAAACCGGCCCGTTGGCATAGTGGTTAGAGTGTTCGCCAATGGCCTGAGAGACTAGGGTTCAATCTCAGGTCGAGTCATATCAAAAACTCAAAAAATGGTATTGGATACCTCCTTGCTTAACACCCAGTATTATAAGGTACGTATCAAGGGTAAAGTGGGGCAATCCAGAGAAAGGAGTAGCGCCCTCTCCGATACTCGGTGTAGTAGCTATTGAAAAGGGAGCCTCCGGGTCACCATCGACTTCGATCATCATTTTTACTTACTTTATGGACATAAGAACGTGAATATTGTATCAGCTTATCAGTGTAGAAAAAAGTTTAAATACAATGCTTAAGCTGTGAAACAAGGCTAAAACAGTGTCCTCGCCATGATATTAAACTCTATTTACTTCTGGAGCTATAGGGTGAGTGGAGTAGCCCTTCATTGCTATTACTCTCAGTACCACTCTGAATCGGAGTGTTAGTTCATGTTTGGGTACCATGGGTCAAATAGATCCGTTAAAAATTATTTGCATAGGACCGTGGGGAAAATAACTGTGAAGAAACGATTGTACAAAAAATGTAAATATGAATGCATAATTTTCTAACCTCAAGGCATAAAATAATCATAAACAAGTTAATATGCTGTTTAAATCAATCAGTCAATGCTAAAATATGAGTGATAGGGATCGGGAAGATTGTGCTGTGATAATTTTCTAAATAGAGAAAATTTGCTGATTTGCATTGAAAATCACCATTTGAACTCCTGTCTTTTAAAAGGGATCGAATTCCTAGTACTACAAGGAAATACCTTTTACAACTAAAAAAGGAATTTTGGATGTTTAGAACATTTTCCCATAGATAAATAAATAAATGAATAAACAAATAAAAACACCCAAAAGCGAAATAGAAATCGTTAAGAATGCATCTTCGCATTTTAAAAATCTGAAATAAAGTTAATTTTAAGTCTTTTATTTAATATTTAAGCAAACAATACTGTCTTTTTTATTGCGAATTTGTTTGCAAAATATGGGGGTGTGGGCTACAAAATACGTTAGTTAAATTGAAAACAGGAGAAAGTTAGTATTAGGAAAAAACTTGAACACATTGAAAGTTTTTTAGTAATATAACTGAAGTCCTTGTGTCGTACGTACCAAAGTTTAACGTACCTCACACGGTTCTTGATGGAAATGTAGCAGAGAAAATTTTAACGTCCGCTCATTACTGAGCTTGTATGGAAAAAGACGCCTTCGAAATCTGGCGTCTACGTATGTGGGCCATTGATTGGTTAATTTGAAAGGTTCATCGACCAATTAAACGTGTCATACAAAGCCTTTAGAGAGTGGGGTTGACCAAGGGAGACAACCTACTTATCTTAATTATATATCTTATTAATACTTTTTCTTCTTTTACTGAGTTCTGTATATTCTTATTCGACCTAGAGCAGGATGCTACACAAGACCAATTTTCAAGTGGTGTTTAACAAGTTTGACTTCGGTGTTTTCCTTCTCCTAGACCGGTTACCATACCAACCTTAAAGAGCCCAGTCATTCTGGAGGGAAAATAGTTGGATTCATACCTTTACCAATTGTATTAACGCAAAGTCATCTGCAAACAAGATTTGAATTCTGATTGCTGCGTTCATTCTCAGCGGCAATAACCGTTACATCAACAGTGCCTTCGTAGGTCACGCGTTGTTCATTCATATCAGGCATCTCTCTTTCGCTTATCGGCACGTGATATCATGGTCTCTTTTCTTTTTGTTTTATTATATTTGTCCGCTAAGACAAAAATAAAAGGAAAACGAAAGATGTGTGTAATACAAATAGAGACTAGTTGTCTGAATTTCTGAGATAAAGCTTGTCTCTATCTTCATCATTCCGGGTTTTCGGGCGATTGTCTTCATATTTATTGTTATATTCGTAGCATTTAGGCCTATATGTCTTCCGGTCTTCTTCAGTTACTTCTTGTCAAACTATCAAGCAGGACTCATTGCGTAACGGCTATAGACGTTCGGTCTCTAAAGCTTCTAAGAGACAATCATCTGGAGGTGGCAGGTTCAATCCTGACTGCAGGCGAATAACAATACAGGAATACTTAACACTTGTACCCGGTCAATGTCAACGAAATCAGAATAAGCAACAACCGTGGATTAAATATAGGACGTGGTACGAAGTTCAGTGTAGGCTCCTGAGTTTGACAAGAAACACCTAAAGAAGGTCGGGGGACATATCGGCCGAAACGTTTGAAAATAATAATAAAGATGAAGACTATTGACCGAAAAATCCGGAATGATAAAAATAGAGACAAGCTCTCTATTGTTTTTAAGTGGAAAACGTTCAAGTTACGTGTTTAATAGGATTTTGTCTGATAACAATGAAGAGAACAAGTGATGTCATTTTAAAATTGGTGTACTAATACCACAATTAACGACATGTGCGAAATAGACACATAATGTTCATAACGATAGAACATATAAAGAACATAGGAATCTCGAAATTCGAAAACACGAAACGACTTCTTGTTCAGGTACGAAACCTTTTTATTAACTTTGATTTAAAGGTTTCGACATAAGGAGGAGAGACACAATCTACTATGTTGTCTTATCCATTTGGCCCCCATCTCGAGCGGCCCCCATAGGAGCAAGTTCTGCAAGCTTCAAAAATCGATCCTCCTCGTTTGGCGTCTAGTACTCAACTCTCTAATTTTCTTCAAATCTCCCACAAACCTTCGTGCGCTTCCGGTACGTGACGCCACCTGCACCCTGTCACCCCGTTCCGTCATCTCGGGCTATTGTGACATCTGAGTGGCACGTCCGCCCCGCGCGCGCGTTACCACATACATCAAGGTTTGCACCTAACTAACCCATGTGCTGAGCCGAAATGTTCTCAGCCTAACTAAACTCAAAGGCATGAACCGAAATCCCTTGGCCATTACGTTACATTGGTAGGTGACAATATTTTCGTTTTTCCGATGAATTGATGATGTATTTATAAATGAAGAACTTTCATGGACATTTCTCTGCGTTTATATAACATCTAAAAATATATATACCATATGATTCAAGACGTGTTGATGGCATCAAACCGAAGCAGATTAAGATTTATCGATAAATTTGAATGATTTACACTTTTTGCTGTAAAAGTGGGACAATCTTGCGGGTAAATGTCACATCATTTTATTAGAATAATGGAGTAAAATACCTTTTGATTGGTTTGGTTGGTTGAATTTTACGGCATGTTAACTCTTGTTGCGTCATTTTATGCTAAATACGTTTTTGTTTTATTTATTCTTTGTGGGATATGGTTATTCATTGTGCAGTTATTTGTTCTTTGTAGGATATGGTAATAACTTGTGCAGTTATTTGTTCTTTGTGGGATGTAGTTATTACTTGTACAGTTATTTGTTCTTTGTGGGATGTAGTTATTACTTGTATAGTTATTTGTTTACTATTCCTTGTGATACTTTTGTTGGTAATTGAATATTCGGTATAGTCGTTTGGTTTTAGTGTTTGCTATCTGGTGAAATCAGCATTTAAGTTGAGGGTTTATATATCCACGAGTGTCTGTGTCTCTACTGGTGGGGGTGATTTTGGTCGATGAATTTATGTTTTTGGTTGGAGGACGTCTTTTTTTCAGGAAATTGATTATGCTATTAGAATCTACTGTTTCAAATCGTTCTCTCGTTATTTTCATGCTGTAGAATCTTCTTAGAGTATGGGCGAGATTTTTGCATTCCATCAAGATGTGTTTCACTGGATATGATGTTTCACATAAACGTTAGTTTGGTATGGCCTATGCGTAGCCGAGTCAGAAAAAGAAAGAGAAATAAGCTTGTAGTAGTCACAACACGAAATCAAATAGAACATCAGATTCCCATCCATCGAGAACACCTGCAAATCCAGCATTTTTCTGTAATTACTTCAACGACTCTTTGACGTTTCTGAACCTTAAAGACAACATTACAATCGATAACAATCAAATACTTTTATCTGAAGATAACCTTTAAAACAATGTTAAGAAAGTAAAACGTTTTAGATTAAATCAATTTCCTTTGATAAAATTATATTTCCTAATAGCATTATCTTTGTGTCTAATTTTATTTTTCCGATGATAGGGAAAATTTTAATTAAATTATTTTGTTAAACCCTAAAAGCTAGCGCAATTAAATTTTTATTTTGTCAGAGCAAGAAATACTAATTTTTAATTAAAGCAAAATGATTATATTCTGGGTTTCAACTGATTGCGAATGCCTTTATAAACACTGAAGTCTTGAGTTAAGAAAGAAAGTGGGTAATTCTGTCCGATACTAGCTTCCATATTGTCCTTTTCACCCAATTCTGAAGAATCGAGAAAAATGAATGGAGAATCTCGTCGTCAAAGCTCAGAAACTATGGAATATCAGTTGCGTTAAACATTTTTGTTGCCTATTGAAATAATTGATGGTTTGGTTGATTTTTACGACATACCTAAAGGTACGAGGATAATTAAATAATCTCCTCCGGCTGCAATGCACTTGTACCGTTTCAACAACTTCTGGAAGGCCCCATGGAAGTCCTCTTGTGTGAGTGTGTCAATGACCTTCGTCACAGCCTCTTTTATCTCCTCAAATGTCTCATAACGACAGCCTTTGAGCTTAGGGAATAACCAAAAGACACAGGGACCAACGTCTGGGCTATAGGGAGGGGAAGGAACTGTCTTGATGCCCATCTTGGTCAAATAGTCTGTGACAAGGATGGAGTTGTGGACTGTTGCATTGTCCTGGTGGAAATGCCACTGACCCGATTTGATGAGTGCTGGCCTCTTCCCTCGGAGTCTCTTCCTGAACTCCCTTAAAATCTCAACATAGTTACCCTAACCCTAACCCTAACCCTTTGGCCAATCAACTGTGGTGTATTGACTTCCTTACTCCACCCACACCTCTCAAGCAAGAGCTCATTTGTTTGCATACGATTAAATGGTTTCAAGTATCACCATCCAACACAAACAATTCACTTTAACATCGGCTATTTGTTTGCAGACAGATAAATGGTAATTGTTCGTAAGTTTATTTGGTTTTATGTCATATCAAACGTTGTAGTTTGTTCAGTGCTAAATCCCGTTTCGAATCATATATTAAATACAATATGATTTTTTAAACATTTTGTTAATATCCTTTTTAAACAAGTTCATTTTTCTTCATTTAAAATGATTTCAATTATTTCTATCTTCTAGGAATCATTCTATTTACTTTTAATCATTTGTTTGCACATGGTTAAATGATTTCGAGAATTTTCATGTAACAGTAACAATTTAACATCAGTCATTTATTTGCACATTTAAATAAATATGTATGATAAGTAAGAAATTAACATCTAAAAAAGGGAGAGAGCTTATCTGTTTGCGCACAGTAAAATGGTTTTAAGTATTGTAGTTATTTATTATATCTTCTCGATTAAGATTGGCAACGATGCGGTCTGTGTCGTTATCCATAATTTCGATACTATAGGATCTTGTAGGGGTTTTGTCGATTCCTGAGCACTGTTTATTCATTCTTATAGATGACTTTGTTCTTGATGTTGAGGGGACTATGGAATTTTGTTGAGGACAGTTTGAATGCGTTTCCTTGTCTTTCATTGTTCACTTTTGTGTTCATCTATATTTTTCCAGGTTAGTCAATGGGAGTTTGTGGTTTTTGTTTAAGCTGTTCCGGTTTTTTAGAAGACAAGTTTTTTCGTCTCTCTTTGACGGTTTTTGGTGGACGGATTGGAGACTTATGTAAGAGCTGTTTTGTTGGATTGGTTGGTTTGTTTGGTTTTATGGCATATCAACCTTTGTAGGTTATTTAACGCCAAATCCATTTTTATGTAAATAATCTGTTCTATTGAAAACAGTTCAGTACACAGTTTAATTGTCAAAAACATTTCCATTTCAAACTATTCAAGCAGTTATATGTAATAATTCAGTTAAGTGTAAATACAGTTTTAATGTCGAAAAACATTTCTATTTGAAATAATTCAGTTAAACATAAGCACGCAGTTTAAGTGTAAGTACGGTTTAATTGTCAAAAACGTTTCTATTTCAAGATATTCAGTTTATTCAATTCATTTTAGCATAAGTATGCTGTTAGTTCTATTTAACCCATAGATAGGGCCCTATCAGGTGCTACCACTCCGGGCCAGAGTGGACCTGGGAGCGATGGCAATGAAGGGGTACTCCGCATTCCCCAAAGCTCCAGCACTGCTAGAACCTCAGCATCAGATTGTTTAGTGTCATATCCAGGACACTCGTTAGGGGGGATCTTATCCCTCTGCAGAGATGCAGTCAGTGTATTCTACAGCCCCAGCCGACTGGGCAATGTTTTGTTAGAGAAGATTTTGCACTTTTAGGAGGAGTAGTTCGTGTTGGAGTGGTAGATCCTATGTTTGTTTTTGCTTGGACTAACTCATTGGATTTCTTTTTTATTTTTGTTGTTGAGTTTGTGCTTAGTGAAATTCAGCTGAGTAGTTTTTTCAGGCGTTCCTGAAACTTTGGTCAATCAGTCGGTTCCAGCATGATCAATCTTTTCACGAGAGCTCTATATTTGTTCTCTTGATTGATTGTATCCGCTCTCCGTGCAACGGAGGCGTAGGTGTTTTCTCCCATGTAGTTTCCTTCTATTTTCATTGCTTCCGGGAAGGACAAACTCATCCTGTGTCTCTCTTCAAGTATTTCTTTTTCTTTTTGTAGACATCGCAAGATCTTGCGTAAGTCGAATGATCTTGTCGGCAGTTTGTACATCCAATTTCCTTCAAGCAATCTTCCTTCTTGTGGTCTGGGTCTTTTTCATCGCACCTGGCACATGTCTGTCGTCCTCTACAGGTTACCGTGTGGTGTCCATGTTTTGGGCATTTGAAGCACCTCAGGAGTGCTGGGACATACTTTTCAACCCTCTCAAAACAATAGCCAATCTTCACTTCCTTGGGAATATGGGGTTGGTTAAATGTCAGTATGTAAATGTGGGTCTGGGTTCGTTCTTCACTTTTTCTAATGGAGATTCTTCTTATATCTGTACCTCCCTGTTTTCCCAGGGTTGCTGACATCTTCCCTGCTGTAGACAACGCCAACTCCCTACTCCTGATAACTCTTTTGGAAGTGTGAAGTCTTTCGTGAGGGTATGCTTTGTATTTTATTGTATGAAAAGTTTTCATTTTTAATGTTTTCTGCTGTCCATCTCGACAAGCAAGTTTCTGTTCCTTGTTTTTCTTAGTTTTTTTTTTTTGGGGGGGGGGCGGGGTAGCTTTGTGGTAATTACTTTTTCTATGAGGATAGGTTGACCTGCTCCAAAAATTCAATGACAATAAATATGGGGAAGTCTGCTGCCTCGTTCTCCGAGTCTGATTTTGATTGACGCCATAAGTTATGTTCATTTTTCGCTAACTCTGTGCTCCACCACCCACCGCAGGGAGAAGGTTTTCAAGCCGTTTCCAATTACAAGTTTTCAGCTGTGGTCAAATTCCAATTCTCTCGACGCAATTTACTCTCAACTACCGAGTTCTAGCACCTAAGGGTTGGGAATTTGCTGCAAGTGCAGATTGCCAAGTACGGTGCTGTCGGCGTATTCTACAGCCCCAGCTGACTGGGTGATCTAATATAAATAATTTTCAAATATATCAATCTAATCCAAAGATGGCACCTTGACAGGTATTATCACTCCGAGTCAGAGTGGACTTGGAAATAATGCCAATGAAGGGGTTCTCTACACTCTCAAGATATCTAAAACTGAAACCACACCATCAAATGCAGTTTATCGTCATTCCTAGGACACCCACTTTTTAGGGTGGGTGGTTAATACTCATCTACAGGAGATACAGTCAATGCATCCTAAATCATACCGACAGGGCGGGCCTCTTAAAATGTTTTCGTAGGTAAATTCATAATCCTATTTACCAACCCCTCCGCTCGGGCAGGATATGACACAAGGTCAATTTTTAAGCGGAGTTTAACAGGTTTGAATTCAGAGTTTTTCCTTCTCCTAGGCTAGTTGCCTCATCAAGGCTGAAGAGCCCAGTCTGTCCTACTATTTACCCATAGCTGGAGGGAGAATTGGATTCATACCTTTCCCAAGGGTATTTGTGCTATGTGAAATGCAATCAGCCTCATCCAGGATTTGAACTCGTATCCCCGTGTCCATTTCCTACGACGATAACCACTACACCACGGACACCTCCAGGTAAATTCATGATACTATTTACCAACCCCTCCGCTCGGGCAGGATATGACACAAGGTCAATTTTTAAGCGGAGTTTAACAGGTTTTGAATTCAGAGTTTTCCTTCTCCTAGACTGGTTGCCTCACCAAGGCTGAAGAACCTAGTCCGTCCTACTATTTACCCATAGCTGGAGGGAGAATAAGGGGGTTCATACCTTTCCCAAGGGTATTTGCCCGAAAGTGAACGTAATAGCGCGACTGGAGTACGAACTCGCGTACTACGATTCCGCAGTTCATCGCTTTAACCATTACACCACGAGGACACCCCAGGTAAATTCATGATAGTGTTTTAGCAATCACCGAACGATTGTCAGACAGATCCATAAAAATTACAAATTTATTCATTGGAATAGAAGCAATTATTACATTTTAAATATTGAACTCTGCCATCAAATAATTTTACTCTTTTGATTTCTCATTGATATAAGTGGGTCTGGAGTTGCTTGAATTATTTTTCTTAATTTGTTTCACATAAAGCAGAGATTAGTTCATTTCTAATGAATAAATTTAAGAAAAAATTAAAAAAACAAAAACAAACATAAAACACCCCCCACCAAAACAAAGCAAAACAAAACAAAATGAAACAAAACAAAGCAAAAAAAAATACAACAAAAAACAAACAAAACAAAAACCCCTCATTACATCTACTGTAGGGCGATCGTTAACAGGTAAAGGTTTACTGATAATTCGCTATGTGTAGCAAGTTTGATTCATATTATCTTCTCAATTACTGTAGCTGTGTATTATACAAATCAAAACCGAGGAAAAGTCTGATTAGGACAAGCAAATGTTTTGCCCATTGAAAATGTATTTAAGTTGATCCTCAATGGGAATCAGACAATTGCTTGTAGCATGCGTCAGGGTAAAGTAAGTTTATCTATACTTATAATGCATCTCACTCTCTATTTCTCTCTCTCTCTCCCTCTCTCTCACTTTTTATCTATCTATCTATCTATCTATATATATATATATATATATATATATATGTATATATTATTTCAAGAAAAAAAAACAATATTCGGTCACATTAGAATAATAAATTTATTTCCATCCTGTTAAGAGTATTGATATGAATCAAAGACGAATAATTTACCAATTGGATCTGATGAAGTCTTGTTAAATATTATTTTAGAGTCTTTGATCATATCAATGGTCTTAACAGGATGGAAATAAATTTATTATCCTAATGTGACCGAATATTGGTTTTTTCTTGAAATAATATTATTTGCTCTGTGAATTCTTTTACATTGAGCTCTTTACCAGGAATATTTGAATATTCAAAATTTCAATAGTTTTTTGTCCTGACGGAATTGTTCCTAACTCCGGATTTACTGGATTTAAGAATACCTTATATATATATATATATATATATATATATATGACAGGTTTTAATAGAGATTTCCTTCTTCTATACAGGTTGCCATAGCAAGGTTAAAGGGCCCAATCCTCATAGTTGGAGGGAGAATATATATACAAAATCCCTAATTCAAAATAATCAGTTTCATCGTTTATATATACTTAGATATATAGATTGATAAACAGATAGTTGGATCAGACTGAGAGAGATAAAATGAAGCGAACCGACAATGATAAAGACGGATCGATGAGTTATTGACGTATATATATATATATATATATATATAGAGAGAGAGAGAGAGAGATGCGATAGGAATTTTCTTTTTTCAAGGAAAGACGTAACATTTTTTAAAATGAATTTTTGAACAGTAATTACATCGCGTAAATTTGAAACAACGTCACCAACGGGAATATAATGTCTAAAGCTGTCTCATCTTTTCGTTTCATTTAAAAATTCATGCACCTTGATGAAGGTTTGAAATGTTTAGCGTTGGCATATAATTTAAACGATAAATAAGATCCTCCTCTAAAGATATTGTACTTTTCCATGTTAATACATTTTCACCAATTCAGTGAAATGGAATATTTAGTTTTTTGTCAATAACTTTCATATTTCTCGTACGAATTGGTTTAAATGTTGACAGTTTATTCTTAACAAAAAGACAAAAAATCTGGTTTTTCGTCAAGAAAAGTATTTATTAATGAACGTACTTTTGAAGAATTATATTAGCACATTTAATACTTTGCATCTTTTGCATTTACTGTTTCTTTCATTCATTCGGGTAACGAACCGATTAAATCATGACAAGTCTCCGGTGAGACTGATGCTCTCACTTCAGTAATGATTTGCTTCAATTTTTCAAGATTTGATGGAGAGTATTTTCTTAATTTCCTCTTGAGGATTCCCCAAAAGATGAATTTATTGTCCCTAAACTTTTCCTCTATGTATTAGATAAGGAAATGATCTAGTATATCCTGAGAGACAACAGTATAAATCAATTTTTGCAAGAAGCAAATCTTTCCAACATCGATGGAAAACCTGCAACACCAAACCATTACAGATTGAGGGAATTTTATGCTTTTTTCATGCATTTGATATTATATCTCTTGAATGACTTTCTCTATAAACGGGGGCTACGATTACCAATAACAATAGGGAATCTTGATTTATCACTGAAGATGATATGATTCCATTGATCAACTAATCAATTTTGATGATCTCTCGCCCATATTGAACATTTTCGTTTCTGTCTAAATGTTAGTAGGGGCTTTGAAATCGATATCTTGCTGTCATATCCGAGGTGATGGAGGGTCAGGGATCAAGAAACAGCCACGCAAGCATTATTCAACACTTTGGAAATTTCACCACAACAAGTAAATCGATTGGAAATAAGGATCCTATACAAGTGACGTTCATCTCTATCTGTAGTCTTGGGTTTGGAATTGCAGTTGGACCATTTTAAACAAGTTCGTCTTGTAATCTTCGAGATGGCAGATAAAGATTATCCCACCTGGACAGTTATCTCGTTTTGAGTTTTGCCAGCTTCCCACAACGCATGAATGATGGCTTTTTGTGCCTTCGATATATCCTTGACTCTTATTAATTATGATACTGGGCGATGATATGTTTATCACGGAAGATTTCACTTTCTCTTACCAATGCTGTGACACTGAAAATACGTATGAAATTACCTCATAAGTTAAGGATTTGGTTTGGTTTTACGGCATATCAAGTGTTGTATGTTATTTAATGCAAGATTCTCTTTATACATACATATTAAATATATATAATTTAGTTTGGTTTGGTTTTACAGCATATCAAGTGTTGTATGTTATTTAATGAAAAATTCTCTTTATACATACATATTAAATATATATAATTTAGTTTGGTTTGGTTTTATGGCATATTAACCATTGTAGGTTATTTTAATGCTAAATCCATTTTTATAAATATATACTAAATATATGATTTCCAAACACATTTTGTTGATGAATCAATCATTTGTTTACACACAGTTAAATGATCCAACTGTTCTATTTCAAGCAATTAAATTTAGCATAAGTAAGGAATAGCTTCTACACTGAGGTGTAGGGAAGGGCACTACTCCATTCCCTGGTTTGCTACACTTTGCCCTTGATCCTTATCTTATTATGCTGAGTGTTAAGCAAGGCGGCATCAAGTGGCATTTTTTGAGTCTTTGGTATGACTCGACCTGGGACTGAACCCCGGTCTCCTGAACTATTGGTAAACACTATTCGACCCATTCATAGGACCAGGTGTTACCATTCTGTGCCAGAGTGGACCTGGGAGTGATAATAATAAAGAGATAAAGGATCGATATATTATTAAGAATAAACTTTCCAATTTTAAACAAATTTGAACGAGAAATATGAAAGTTTTCAGCAAAAAATAGAATATTCCATTTCACTGAATTGGTGTAGTATATATATATATATATATATATATATATATATATATATATATATATATATATATATATATATATATATATATATATATATATATATCACCCACCTATGGACAAAATATTAGCCAATGCTAAGCTTTATAATCTTGATAAGCAACCTGTTTTGGAATGTTAAGCGAATTTAACTCGGAAAAAAACCTTTAAAATTGATAAATATTCCTTCTTTTTTAAAACAAATTTTTATTATTTTTGTTTAGCACTGTAAAACAATCTTCTGTAATTTCCACGTATGGTATTATGGGCGGCCCATTTGTTGCATAATAATTCTGACCTTTTACTACAAATAACAAACGGTGAATTTTATCAGATAAAACTTGCTGGAATGCCAAGAAAAAAAACTATATTTATATCTGCCAAGATTCTCCAAGTGCATAGGATCTTTGTAGCTTTACAGTTGTTTCCCTTTAATTTAAATAGAACGCTGGTCGGTCACTGATCTTTTTTTTTTTTGTCTGCGTTCTTCAACTCTAGGTGCATGTGTACTTTCGAGCAGAACGGGGAGATTCTACAATTGTTTGCAATTTCAATGTTTGTTCCATGCTGGGCATCGATCATTGTTTGGCTCGTCAAAAATCGATGCTTATCAAGTTCGTTTTGCTGATTCATTAATGAGGGAATGTGAGTAGGATCGTCGCTGAATGTACCAGTATCATGACCTTGAGCCAAACACAGAAATGCATAAAGAGACAGAAATATATGGATCCATGAACATGAATTTAGTGATTGCAAAGACAAATTCTGTATTTTCATAAACATAAATATCCACGATAACCGATGATGTGTTTGTTATAAATGAAAGTAAAATAACGAATGACTGAAAATCACATTAGCCCAGTCGGTTGGGGCTGTGGAATACACCGACTGCATCTCCGCTGAAGGGTAAGACACCCCTACAACGAGTGTCCTAGATATGACACTAAACAATCTGATAGTGAGGTTTCAGTAATGCTGGAGCTTTGAGGAATATGGAGTACTCCTTCATTGCCATCGCTCCCAGATCTACTCTTGCCAAGAGTGGTAGTAGCTGAAAGGGTCCTATCAATGGATCAAATAGAACTTAACTGTGTCATAATGCTAAAATGAATTGCTTAAAATAGGACTGTTTTGACATTTTAACTGCGTACTTAGGCTAAACTGAATTGTTTGAAATGGAACTGTTTTTGTATGCTAAACTGAATTGTTTTAAATAGAACTCATTTGGTCATTGGAATTGTACTTAGTCTAAACTGAATCATTGGAAATAGAACTGTTTTGACATTTGACTGTGTATAAACAGAAACATATACTTATACAAAACTAAACTGTTTGAATTAGAACTGTTTACGTTTAAAAATAGATTTGGCATTAATAACCTATGTTGGTTGATGTACCATAAAACCAAACCAAACCAATCCAATCCAATCCCAACCAAATCAAATCAAAGTCCTCGTGGTGTACTGGTTAAAGCGATGGACTGCGGAATCGTAGTACGCGAGTTCGTACTCCAGTCGCGTTATTACGTTCACTTTCGGGCAAATACCCTTGGGAAAGGTATGAACCCCCTTATCTCCCTCCAGCTATGGGTAAATAGTAGGGCAGACTAGGTTCTTCAGCCTTGGTTAGGCAACTAGTCTAGGAGAAGGAAAACTCTGAATTAAAACCTGTTAAACTCCGCTTAAAATTTGACCTTGTGTCATATCCTGCCCGAGCGGAGGGGTTGGTAAATAGGACCAAATCAAATCAAAATCACATGTATCAATCATGTGTTGGCCCTAACATCATAGGAGATTGGCGCAATACAATCTTTCTAACAGTTTTATTTCCTTTTTACTTTTAACCGAACAAAGCTAACCCTTGTTAATACCTTGATTTATCCTGTTTAACTAGTTTTCTTTCTTTCGATACTAATTTTTGATTTATTTTATTATGATTATCTCCGTTTATTAAGATAAGCAATAGTAGCCATAAACCTTTTTGAATGTATCCAGGCGTTTATTCACTCGTCTTGACTGTAAAGTTGACTTGAATAAAAGTTTTACTGCCAGTACGGGACTGACGCAATATTTATATGACCAGGTGAATATCGGTGTTCGTCTATTAACGGAACTGTCTTAACGATTGTCCTTCCTCTCTACATGTACCCGCTTCCTATAACCACAATGCCAACATTTTGTGGTCATTTGTCGGGATGACTCCGAATAGTCATGAGTAGATCCTCGCATTTATGGGAACAGTGGTTTTGGTGGCCGTGCTACCCACGTAGAATTGGACTCGCTGGGAGTAATATCTAAAATTACTGTAGGTAAATCCTGTTTGCAACACCATTTAAAGTTGACTTGAGGAAAAGTTCAACAGCCAGTACAGGAGTGATGGAAATTTACTAAGCTTTTTGCTTAGATGTGGCACAAGGCCATATGAAAGAGGCACCCAATGAGACTCGAACTCACTCGTGTAGGTTTGCTAGTCGAGCTTGCTAACCATTACACCACCAGAGGCGCCTCAGTACAGGAGTGATGCAATATTCATATGACCCGGTGAAGACCGGTGTTCGTCTATAAACGGAACCGTCTAAACAGTTGTCCTTCCTCTCTCCACTGACCTCCCCAACAAAACAAAACAAAAAACGCATTCATTTATCCTTTCTCGCTAAGTTGATTAAAAAGTTGAGTTGATGATTGAAAACATCCATGGAAAGTACCGTGTTGGATAAACATGGAATCATCATCATTATTATTAACAACAACAACAACAACCGGAAACCAACATCTGAGCACCGAAATTAAGCAGAAAAGAGCCTCTTCACTTCTGAGATGGGTGACCCAACCCAACATCAAGCACTGTAAACAGCCTGAGGTCTGTATACTAGACTAGGCTAAGCTTAGTAAATAAGTTAAGCGGCTATGAGCTTGTTCATTTTTAGGTTGGGTGATTATCTTAGAATCAGCAACATGGTAAAAGATCTGTGTACCAGACTAGGTAACAACAACTGATTTTAAACCAAAGCCTAATAGTTTTCTTTGTTAGAAGGAATCAAGGATTACATTATGATATCAATATTTACTTATGTGTATTTTCTCTATTTAATCCCCAAACATTTTTTGTGATGAGTAGGAGAAACAAATGTTCTCGACAAAAAAAAAAAAAAGAAGAAAAAAAGGAGAAATATTGAAAAAAAGGAACGAGTTCTCAAAGACGACTAGTGGTGGGACTGACAGTTTTCAAGTGCATTTGTCTTAAGTAATTTCAGTAATATGTAACAAGCATTAAAACCATTCAACCGATTCTATATATATATTCTATACATATTACCATCTATACTCAATACATATACTCAGACATATAAAAAGACTCACGTGTACACAATAAATGAAGTACAATGAATTGAAACATTTCTGTTCAGTGTATCAGTGTACGATTCAATAATTGATTAAAAGTTCTAAAAGTGATTAGAATTTGAGATCAATGAAAAGAGGCGTTTAAGTTTTAGGGGTCCATCAATTGGTCTGATAGATCTAGTTTGGTTCAGTTTCTTTGTTTAATGGCACATCAACCTTTGTGGGTTATTTTATACCAAAGCCACCCTTGCAGAAGAACAATAGTATGACTATTTATCTCATTGCTAAGAGAATAGGAGGACCCATACCGTTCCCAAGGGTATTATTTCGAAAATGAATGTAATAGCTCGACTGGAGTTTGAACTCGTTTACTTCAATGTGGCAGTCCAGCACGATAGCCACTTCGCCACGAGTCTCCCTCTGTATCAGAACAGAACATTACTTTCCATTTTATCATGTTCATACGCGTGATACCACTACTTACAAGGATTGGCGGAAAAGTTCATATGATGACGTCATATCTACTGTCACTGAATTTTTTGACCAATGGAATCCAAACATCGCAAAACCGATGGAAAAAGTGTGTAGACCACAAAGAGGACTTTGTTGGAAAAGAAACCCCATTTGGTTACATTCCATAAGAATATCCTGATCAGCCTCTAAACTTTTCAGTCGATCCTCGTACATTTTCTCTTCCAATACACTGTCGTTACTTCTGCGTTTATAGCAAAAATCTTTTTTTCTTTATTTTGCTGCCCGTCAAAGCTGATAATTTACTGTTTGGTGCGGTCGTCTGGAAGATGGAAGCGTGCCTTGATGATTGAAGCTTCAGTGCAACAGTTCTTGGTATTTAGATAATTGAGAAATATTTATAAAAAAAAAAGATGCCTTGGTTGACAGTGCGTCCAGAGTGGCCCACCTGTGCTGAAAGCATTGGCTGCTTGATAATGAAGACATTTGCGTTTATTAGGTAGATAACTCAAAAGTAGATTGATAAACCTCTTTTTTGACTTATATTAGTTTTAGATAACATTGGTTGAGATTGACGGAAGGCAATTGTTTATAATTCTCTGACCAGGTTGATTTATAACAGGACTGACGCTTGATCAAGATAATAATCCTAGAAGAACTCTCACAAGAATATGACTCGTAAATTCTGCATGCAATCATAAATAACGACAAACATATTCCTTTCTTATTAAGGGTATGCCCCCGTGGTGCAGTGGCTAACGTCCTGGACTGTGACATTGTAGTATGCGAGTTCGAAGTTCAGTCGCCCTACTAACGGTCAATTTTCAACTAATACTCTTGGGAAATGTCTTAACCCTCTTATCACTGTTGTTCTTCTACCAGTATGTCTTTAGCATTGAATAACCAAGGAATGTTGATTTGCTATTAAACAAACAAAATCAAACTTTTCTTATGCCTGATATCCAAACTGTTAATGTCAAAAGCACACACACACACACACACTCACACACACAAGAAAGAAAGAATAGAAAAGCGAAAAGAAAAAAAATCATTTTTCGGAATATTTTCCGGAAATCTCTTTATTGAGTTTTTTCTAAGTCAAATGTACTCACACATTCACACATTTTAAAAATTGTATTATAAAATTATTGACTGTAAAAAAGTTAAAATAAGTTTATATATATATATATATATATATATATATATACACACACACACACACACACACACACACACACACACACACACATATATATATATATATATATATAGAGAGAGAGAGAGAGTCTGGTAGAATTACTTTGATGTCGCGACTAATGAACCTAACAATTTGGCATATCCATGTGTTAATAAGTTTTTATCAACCGAAAAAGACATCGACACACGACTGACGAAGGCATGGACGGCTATCGATAGGCTCTCGATCATATGGAAATCAGACCTAACCGATAAAATGAAACGCAGTTTCTTCCAGGCAGCGGTTGTGTCGATACTGCTATATGGATGCACTACATGGACACTAACTAAACGGCTGGAGAAGAAACTAGACGGAAATTACACAAGAATGTTGAGAGCAGTATTGAATAAGTCCTGGCGACAACACCCCACAATACACCAACTATACGGACACTTGCCTCCCATCACGAAAACTATACAAGTTAGGCAAACCAGACACGCAGGACACTGGTGGAGAAGCAAGGACGAGCTCATAAGTGATGTACTCCTATGGACCCCCACATATGGCCGTGCAAAAGCAGGACAACCAGCTCGAATTTACATACAGCAACTATGTGAGGATACAGGATGTAACCCTGAAGACCTGCCGGAGGCGATGAATGATAGGGAGAAGTGGCGAGAGAGGGTCAGGGATATCCGTGCTGGCGGCACGACATGATGATGGTATATATATATATATATGCATACACACACACACACACACACACACATACATATATATATATATATATAGAGAGAGAGAGAGAGAGTCTGGTAGAATTACTTTGATGTCGCGACTAATGAACCCAACAATTTGGCATATCCATGTGTTAATGTGGCATATCCCTCTGTTAAAGTGGGTTATGTATTTTTATATTGAACTTTTTAACTCTTGGTTTGGAGGTATGGTTTGGTTTATGGCATATCAACCATTGTCGGTTATTTAATGCCAATTCCAGTTTATACACATATATTAGATATATATGATTTGCAAACATAAGTCAACAAAATTAAATGGTTTTATGTATTGCTGTGCATCACTAACAATTCAATTAAACATAAATCCACTGTTTACACATAGTTAAAGGATCAAACAGTTCTATTTTAAACAATTCAATTCAGCATTAGTCATTTGTTTACACTCAGTTTAAATGTCAAACAGTTCTATTTAACCCATGGATAGGACCCTTTCAGGTGCTACCACTTCGGGTCAGTGTGGACCTGGGAGCAATGACAATTTAGGGGTATTCCGCATTCCCCAAAGCTCTAGCGTTAATAGAGTCTCACTATCAGACTGTTTAGTGTCATATCAAAGACATTCGCTGGAGGTGGGGGGTTGGAGTTTTAATCCTCTGCAGAGATGCAGTCGGTGTATTCTACAGCCCCAGCCTACTGACCTGTTTTTAACTCTTCGTAACATAACCTTTTTGTGACATATTTCAGTATCAAATCATTTTGCAACATGAATATTATTTTATCATTATCGACTCCCATCTTTTGCTTTCTTGCTAATCGTTTAAATTTTCTCTCTGATGTCCTTTAACTCTTCAATGATTCATGAGGCGGTTAAAGGACGTTCTTTCGTACGAGCAAGATGGATTATCAGGAATGCAGACCACATTCCGTTTAACTACAAAAAATCTTATTCCACCTCAAAGAATTGTGCAGTATTCATTTTTATTTGTTTCTTCATGTCAGACACTTGAATCTTTTTGAAAGCTGTTTGCATTCGTCACTCTTTACATTAACCTTTCCCTCTCACGTTTAATGGAGCTGCTACTGCTGCTGCTGTAGCAAGTAATTCTATTATTTCACCCCCAGCTAGTTTTTCACATTAGTTAACGCTGGTGGTCTTTCACTGGAGTCTGAGAGACAGCAAGTCTCCTCAGGTCTCTAGGACTCTTCTCAGTATTCTAGACGAGCTCAACCATGTAGTCGTCTATATAGTTTCGATACTTCCTCTGACTTTAAATTCCTAATCTTTTTTATAAGCCTTTTGGAACCGTTCCAAGTGCAACAACTACAATTGGTATCACCGTCTTCCTCATATTTTTTTTATTATCAGGCAAGCACTAAGTATTTGTCCATCAATTTGCTTTCCTTTATTTTCACTCTGTGGTTCGCCGAAACGGCAAAATCAACTAGATGGTATATTTTTACTTGTTAATTAACACGAGGTTTGACCTTTTTGTCGAGATTAGGTGATCCGTTTATATTTCACAATCCCAGAGAATTCTGTGAATCAAATTCTCTGAGACAGATTCTGGTTTGTGTATGTACCATTTGGTGGCATAGTCCAATTTTAATCTGTTTTGCAACTTCCTGTGGACCCCACTCCAAAAAAACATCGTGCCTAGTCTTGTATTCCTTATATACTATTTTGCTACATCTATTCATTATTTGATTTACCTTTACATCTTCACATAACCTTGTTATTCTGTCACGTATTATCAATTTTCGCCCTGAAATAATCCTTCAGGCATTATTTTGCACTGCTATTAAAAGAGATTCAATTTCTCTTTCTAAACAATGTCCAGATCTTCTTGGGTGCAATCACGCCGGTTAACGCTTGAAGTATCCTCAGAGTTGTTTTTCTTCCCATTTTTGTTTTCTAGATTTTATTATCTTACTGAATGTTCTTATGTTGCCATTGCTGTTACTAGCTGCTATAAGTAATCTTTTATTCGCACTTTTTAATGTATTTCTCAATGTATAGATGCATCTACGTGAAAAGGATGAAGGAATGTAGTCATTGTATGTATTCTATGTATTTATATTTTTTACGCCTTTTTTGGTCATTATTATTATCAATATTTTTTCTCCTTTGAGAGATTTTCACATCAGGGTTAGCCGACGGTTTCTCACTAGAGTTTGAGTAACAGCAAGTCTCTTCAAGTTACCAGGACTTTTCTCAGTATTCTGGACGAGCTTACTAATACTGTAGTTTGGATGGTCGTCTCTTGTCCTCTTATTTTCAAGTCCTCTAGTTCTTGTACCAATCTTTTGGTGACTGTACCAAGAGCACCAATTTCAATAGGTATCATCGTCACTTTTATGTTCCACGGTTTTATCAATTCTCTAGCAAGGTCCAGATACTTATCCTTTTTTTTTCACTTTCTTTCAATTTTACTCTGTGGTCAGCTGGAACAGCAAAGTTGACAATGTGACAAGTTAACTTTTTTTGTTGAATATGATTAAGTCTGGTCGTCTGGCCGAGATTAGGTAATCCGTTTGTATCTGAAAGTTTCATTCGCCAGCACAGATTCTGGATTGTGCATATACCATTTTTTTTGTATGGTCAAATTTTAAATTCTTGCACAATTCCCATTTTTGTTTTCTAGATTTTATCATTTTACTCACCTAGTCGTATCTAGTCTTATACTCTTTCTGTGCTAATTTGCTGCGTTCGCTTTCTATGTGATTGATCGTTTCGTATCTCTCACCATATAACTTACATTTGCTATTCTGTTGCGGCTTATCTATGCTTGTGTTGCGTTCTGGTTAGTGAACGCTTGTAATATTAAATAAAGTACGAACCACGATATGAGAGGAAATAGAGATATATTCTCAGGAAAAAGTATATACAATAGAGAGACTATTAGTAGACAAGAACATAGGATTAGTGAATACATAATAAAGATACAGTCCAACGATAGTATTGGCTTCCGTTACTACGGTAGCAAGTAAGGTGATCTAGTGCGATCTCCAGTTTCCAACGCTCTAATACTATTCCTATAAGAAGCTGCTCTTCGCCTTCTAGTCTGCCCTGGCATTAGTAGCTACTGTTATATACGGCAGATGGACTAGTTCATTGTGTGGAAAAGGGTGGGTGATAGCCAACAGCTTACTTTGATATAATTGGTCATTATAGCGTTGTTTTGAGCTGTTATTAGAAGAGATTCACTTTCCCTCTTAAGATTTCGCTTGTTAGTCGCTTAAAATGTCCATAGAATTGTTTTTCTTTCCATTTTTGTAGTTATTTTCGTTCTGTTGATTCTCGCGTTGTAAGCACTGTTTCCGGTGGCTGTAGTTAGTCTTTCTCTTCAGCTTTTTTTTATGTAGTCTTCGAGTTGTTGTATTGATGTATCAATGCTACCTTCAATGCTGGGAAGTCCTCTTCCTCCTTCTTTTCTCGACACATATAGTCTGTCAACGTCATCTTTGGGATGTAATGCCTTATGCATCGTCATTAGTTTTCTTGTTCTCTGGTCTATTTGTTTAAGGTCTTCTTTGGCCCACTTCAAGAATGGTCCCGAGTATCTTATGAGGAGGACAGCCCAGCTATTTATTACAATAATAAGGTTCCTGCGATTTAGCTTGTCTTTGACTAACTTTCTTTTTCTCCTGAGATTGTTTTTTTAATTTTTTCTTTCATTTCCACTTGTTTGATGGTGTCAGCGTCCAATATTCCAGAGTATTTGTACATTTCCTTTTCTCCGAGCGTTCTGATTTTTTCTTGGTTTGGTAGTTCGATTCTTTCAGTCATGTTTAATTTATCCCCTTTTCAGTATTACCATTGCGTATTTTCTATGCCAAATTCCATCCCTATGTTCCGACTGTCTATTCTGACTGCCTGTATTCGGGTTTCCAATTCTTTTTCGTTTTTGGCAGTTTGATGACGTTCATGTACATAAGGTGATTGATCTTTTCCTGCGATTTACTAAGTTTGTATCCGCCTGTGAATTTCCTGAGTATGTAAATGAGTGGCATCATCATTATTACAAATATTAATGGTGCATATTATTATTATTATTATTATTATTTGTTGCGAGTTTTTTAAACCAGTGTTTGATGATGGGCTTTCATTGGAGTCTGAGAGATAACAAGTCTATTCAAGTCTCCTCAACTCTCCAGGAGTCTTCTCAGTATTTTGGCTGATCTCAACCATGCTGTTGTTGGAATGGTCCCTGCTCGTTCTCCAGTTTCTAACTCTCCTAGATTCTTATTAAGCCTTTGGAGAAAGTCCCATTTAGAAAAAATTTTAATCGGGCTCACACAAGTTTTTTATTTTTATTTTTGGTTTAAGATCTGTCTCTCAGCCTCTATATATTTTACTTTCCACTTCCTTCCAGTAAAAAGTTGTTTATATCAGTGTCGGTGACAGACTATCTTGGTCATCGTTTCTATATGAACGTTGACCCTTTTTTTTGTGGTCTTGTATCCAGTAACTTAGAGGGAATTTATCTCAACGTATCGGCCGATCTAAAATGCTTAGATACCTAATTAAAAAAGGTTGATACTACAGTACAAATCTAGAAAATGATTGAATTTAATGTTTATCGTTTATTTACTATGACATTAGGCCGTAGAAAATAAACGATAAAAATATATAAGACGTCTTTTAAATAGGAATAATTATTCCAAATTTTTATAAAACTGACTCGACGTCATTTAAAAAAAAATAGCCATCTTACAACTCTTATGTAATATGGTTAAGTACTGCTAGAAACAATAATTTTTGCATGAGACGCCGAAACTTCTGTTATTATTTGATGATTTCTTCTCATTAATATTGAGAAGTTCTCTGTTTTGATTGCAAGATTTCGGTCGTTGCGTTTTTCCACCTTCTTCAGGTGTATGTGACACCTGAGATCTTTATTCTGCTCAAAATTTATTTTGTTTATAATCCAATAAAAATAATCCCGAAAAGACAGATTCATAGTTGTTATAACGATTGCAGTAAGAATTCTTGTCAATTTTTGGATTATTCTAACTAGAAAGGTAATAATAATAATAATAACAACAACAAGTCGGGAGAGATGACACGACAACATATCAACAACCGGATGCTAAAGAAACCGAACAATTTTGGACTAAAATATGGTAACCAAGAGAACATAACCAAAAAGCCGAATGGATAAGCAATACGACAAAAGAATTAGAAAGACTCGAAGAAGGTCCAAAAGCGGAAATACACATCGATTTACTCAAAACAACACTTAAAAATATTAAACTGGAAAACGCCAAGCCATGATGGAATCCATGGATTCTGGTTCCAGAAATTCACCTCCATTCACGACAGACTAGCACTAGAAATGAACAGATGCGTGCAAGAAGCGCACGTACCCGAATGGATGACCAAAGGAGAGATCACATTGATCCAGAAGGACCCCATCAAGGGAACCTCCTCAAACAACAACAGACCCATAACCTGCCTATCGATGATGTAGAAAAAATTAACAGCACATATAAGGGAAGAGATTTTTGAAGTGGACCAGAGAAGAACTTAAGAAAATAGACCAAAGAACAAGAAAACTAAGGCATTACATCCCAGTGATGATGTTGACAGACTATATGTATTAAGAAAGGAGGGAGGAAGAGGAGTTGCCAGCATTGAAGACAGTGTTGACGCATCGATACAACGACTTGAAGACAACATTTAAAAAGCGCAGAGGAATACTGATTACAGCCACCAGAAACAATATTGACGACACGAGGATCAACAGAACGAAAATAACTAGAAACGGAAATAACCAGAAAACAAAAATAGAAAGAAAAACAACTCTAAGATGTTTTAATCGACTAACAAGTGACATCTGACACGAGAAAATGTGGACGTGGTTCAAAAAAGGAAACCTTGGGAGAAACTGAATCTCTTCTACTAGCTACACAAAACAACGCCATAAGGACCAAACACACCAAAACAAGAATAGATAAAGCGCAACAAAACAGCTAAGGTAGGTTATGTGGTGAGAGAGACGAAACGATCAATCACATAATAAGCGAATGCAGCAAACTAGTACAGAAAGAGTATGAGACTGGATACAACTGGGTGGGAAAGGTAATCTACTGGGAGAGGTGAAAGAAATTGAAATTTGATCATATGAACAAATGGTATATGCACGACCCGGAGTCTGTCCTGGAGAATAAGACACAAAAACTCCGCTGGGATTTTGAGATACAAACAGCCAAACGACTAGACCTTATAATAATCAAGAAGAAGAAAAACAACAACAAAAAAAGAACTTGCCGAATTGTGAACTTTGCTGTCGCGGCTGACCACAGAGTAAGATTAAAAGAAAGTGTAAGTACCTGGACATTACTAGGCAATTGAAAAAACTATGGAACATGAAAGTGACGGTTATATCAATTATAATAGGTGCTCTTGGTACAGTTTCCGAAGGACTGGTTAAGGGACAAGAGGTCTTGGAAAAAAGTGGAGGAACGGAGACCATCGAAACTATAGCATGGTTGAGATTGGCCAGAATGCTGAGAAGAGTTCTGGAGACTTGAGGAGACTTATTGTCACTCAAACTCCCGTGAAAATCCACCAGCTAACGCTGATGTGAAAAACTCTCAAGGAATAAAATAATAATAATAGCAACGATAAATAGATTTAATCTTCCAGTCGTTAACAAAACAAAAATAGAAACGAATCAACCTCATCAAAAAAACCAAAAAAAAAAGACAAAAAAAAAAAAAGCAAAAAATAAATAACAAAAGAACAACCGATTATTGTGTTTTAAACAGAAAAAAACCCCAACTCTTTTAAGAAAATACTCACCTTCATTCACACGTGCACCTACATTCACATACATATATTTAAACACCTTCACTCACACATTCTGTTTATGAAAATATGTGGATGTGAATGAAGGTATGTGAGTGCGGGTGTTCAAGTACATGCGTGTGAATGTGGGTCTGTTTGTGAGTGAAATTTTTCGAGTTGATGTGTATAAATATAAGTGTGTGTATGAGCGAAGGTGTGTAACCTTCACTCACCCCTCCTATATATATATATATATATATATATGTAGGCAGAATTTCTGATAGAAAAAACTCTACGAGGTAAAACAGTAGATAAAACCATTGCAATATATTAGATCGAGTGAATCCAAGGAAGCATTCTTTGTTTCAGGGCATTTAGCAAAATTCTACACAAAGAAAGAATATATGTAAAAAAAGTTTCCACTGGAAAAATTAGTACCGTATGCAACGCCCCTAGAAAGTAATTTTTGCACTTGACTGGTTTGCCAAAATGTCCGCTGAAAAAGAAAAAAAAAAAAAAGAATTAGAAAAGATTCTCGGCAAAATTCCGGTCCAGGAGTAGAAAGGTTTGCTTCCTGGGTAGAAAGTAAAGCCATTGTGAAATGAAGATAAAATTTCACATGACAAATTCGTTTTCTTCATAGTTCTTTACCTTTATTTGACCGAGTTTAAAAATATAATTTCTCGTTACCGCTAGTTGTACTTTTAGCGGTTCTTCTGGGGGTTAAAAACTCCTCAAAGCAAGCATAAAAATTTAGTCAAAAACTTTTGAGCTTGAGATAACTGGCTTGAAACTTTAGTTCCCTGTTTTGAGTTGACGAAAATCTTAAAGTGTAATTCACTCAAAATACATTTTAAACTTAAATTAATTTCTCGCTCTGTCGGCGAGGTTTAGTATGGGCTGGCTTTATCCAGCTTGAAACGTGTAAAGAGTGTTTTTAAAGAGTTTCTTTTAAGTTTTTCATATAAAAAACCCCACTAAAATCAATTGAATTAATATTGAAAAGAGCGACAATGTTTTGAAATGCCTTTTGTTTATTTTTTAAAAATATTCCATATTTCTTGATAATATTCAATTTCCGTTGATAGCATTCTGTTTTTTGAATTCATCAGCATCTCAGTTCTATCCAACTCTGCGTTTACGTAATTTTGTTATGTTATAAAAAACCTAAAAACTTTCAAAACTCTTTAAAAATACTCTTTTTACATGCAAGCAACCCCTGATGATGGCCTATGAAAGGTCCGAAAGCGCTTGGGACAATTTTGGTAAATTCATCGACCAATTCCACCCTGAAACCAAGACACTTATTAGGAAACTTCAAAGGATCTTAATAAAACTATATAGACAAAATGTGTCTTTATTATTTAATCAAACATATATATATATATATATATATATATATATATATATATACCAAACACATTTTGTTTGGTATATCTATAAATGAAAAGAGCTCAATACTGGTGATAGAGCATATGTAGATCCAAGTTAGGATAGCGTAGACACAGAGTTAACGGTGTTTGATGACACTGTGTCCACATTATCTATCTATCTATCTATCTATCTATCTTTTTACTAATTTCGTAAAAAAGTGTCAGAAAAAAAAAATATATGTATATACATATTTAAGTTAATTTTTGTGTTTCGTTGTGTTTGATTAAAAAATGCAAATTCATGCAATATTAATTATTTCTAAAAAGAATCGCATCAAATTGAAAATTATACGATCGTTTAAAATTGGTTTAGGTTTATGAAAATCTGATCCAAATTAAATTGAGCGATGTTGCGAAGATAACAACAATCTGGATCAATTACGCCTTGACTCCGGGAAAGATAGAAATATCTTTTTCCCTGCAACTCACAGTGATTGTTACTGTTTATATCCTTATGGATATTAGGATGTTTTTAACTGATTGATAATTGAGTTCAAGGGATCTTTTAATAGGGAATAATTATACTAATAGAAGGCAAAAAATTGTTAATACGTAGAAGACTAGCAAGTTTTATGTGGTTTGGCTTGGTTTGG
The DNA here is from genome assembly GCA_963585895.1 of Sepioteuthis lessoniana. NCBI lineage: Eukaryota > Metazoa > Mollusca > Cephalopoda > Myopsida > Loliginidae > Sepioteuthis > Sepioteuthis lessoniana. The sequence goes on along the minus strand of CAUZXS010004332.1, from coordinate 126,602 downwards.
TTTTGTTTGTTTTATGGCATATCAACTTTTGTAGGTTATTTAATGCCGTATTCATTTTTATACATATAAATAGTTCTATTTCAAATTATTCAGTTATCATAAGTATGCTGTTTAATTCTCAGAAACATTTCTTTTTCAAGCTATTTAGTTTTGTCAAACAGTTCTAATTCAATTAATTTTGTTTTGTATAAATATAGTTTTTGTTTACACAATTAAATGTCAAAACAGTTCTATTTAAAACAATTCAGTTTAGCGTTGTACAGTTTCAATGTCAAAAATAGTTCTATTTCAAACAATTCAGTTTAGCATGAGTACGCAGTTTAAATGTCAAAACAATTCTATTTCAAACGATTCAGTTTAGCTTAAACACACAGTTTAATTCTATTTAACTCATAGATAGAACCCTATCAGGTGCTACCACTCCGGGCCAGAGTGGATCTAGGAGCAATGGTAGGAGTACTCCGCATTCCCCAAAGCTCCAGCATCACTGGAGCCTCACCATCAGATTATTTAGTGTCATATCAAGAACACTCGTTGGGGGAGCTTTAACCCTCTGCAGAGGTGCTGTCAGTGTATTCTACAGAAATGGCTTAGTGTCATAACAAGGACACTCATTGGGAGAGTCTTACTCCTCTGCAAAGATGCAGTCGGTATATTTTACAGCCCTTGCCGATCGGGCCATTAAAACGGTTAATCATATAAGAAGAGAATACAGCATACTGACCCAAAAAAGAATGCAAAAGCAAACATGATTGGGTTGGGAAGTGATCCACTGGGAACAATGCTAGAGTTTAAGATTTTGTCATACTGACAAATAGTATATGCACAAACCAGAACCCGTCCTATAAAATGAGATCATAAAATTCTTTGGTATTTTGAGATACAGGATGTTTCAAAATAGATGCAACCCATTAATATGATAATAATTTATTACTGAGACAAACACAATGGCGGTCATTTTGAACACGTCCTGTAAAAATGCATCCTTTCAGCAAGAGACATCAATCAATGTTTTTTTAAAAAATTTTTATTATATCAGCTTCCAGGACAGGCAATCTTTTTTGAGTTTCTTGTCTCAGTAATAATTTATTATAATATCAATGGATTTCGTCTGTTTTGAGATGATTTTGTTTCCAAATAAGCAGTGAGGCAAAATATTCTCCTCTCTTGTCCAAGGCATGATCGAGGATTCATATTTGTTATAGTATACTATTTTCAAATCTAAAATAGAAAAAGAACACAACATTATTATTAGTAAAATTATTTGCAATCACATGGGTCCCGGGTATATTGAGACACCCTGTACAAACGGATCACCTAATCCTGGCCAGAAGAGTAGATCTTGTATTGATTAACGAGAACAGAATTTGCCATTTCTTGAATTTTGCTATTCCAGCAGATCATAGAGTTGCAATAAAGGAAAGCACCAAAATAGACAAATACTTGAATCTTCCAAGCGAGCCGTGGAACATGTAGTTAACGGTGATACCTGAAAAAAAAATGGAGGTGCCTGTTTTGTAATGGTTATCGTTTAAGAAATGGACACGGCGACACGAGTTCAAATCCTGGTCGAGACTGATTGCATTTCACATAACACTAATACCCTTGGGAAAGGTATGAATCCAATTATTCTCCCTTCAGCTATGGGTAAATAGTCGGGCGAATTGAATTCTTCAGCCTTGGTGAGGCAACTAGTTTAGAAGGAAAACTCTGAATTCAAACCTGTTAAACTTCGCTTAAAAATTGACCTTGTGTCATATCCTACCCGAGCGGAGGAATTGGTAAATATGGATACCTAGTGTAGATGGTATAGTTAAAACGGTCCACAAAGGCTCGGAAAGGAAACTGGTGGAATTGGATATCAGAGGAAGAATCGAGACAATTCAGATCATTGCACTGTCAAGATCAACTAAAATACTTAGAAAAGTCCTGGAAACATAGGACACTTGCTGTCACTCAGACTTTAGAGAAAAGCCACGAGCTAAAAAGTGAAAAACTGATGACGATGCATAAAGCCTTACACCCCAGAGATGACGTTGACAGACATAATGTGTCGAGAAAAGAAGGAGGAAGAGGATTCACCGGTATTTAAGGTAGCATTGACGCATCAATACAACTCAAAGACTACATAGAAAAGCGTGGAGGAAGACTAATTACAGCCACCAGAAACAATACTGACAACACGAGGAGCAACAGAACGGAAATGACAAGAAAACAAAAGTGAGGGAAAACCCCAACTCAATGGAAATTTTAAGCGACTAACAAGCGACATCTCAAACGAGAAAATGTGGACGTGGCTAAAAAAAGGAAACATTAAGAAAGAAACTAAATCTCTTCTAATAGCAGCACAAAACAACGCCACAAGGACCAATCATACCAACGCTGGAATAGACAAGACACAAAAAATCAGCAAATGTAGGTTATGTGGTGATATAAACAAAACGATTAATCGCATAATATGCGAATACAGCAAACTAGCACAGAAAGAGTATAAGGCTAGATACGACTGAGTGGGCAAGGTGATCCACAGGGAATTTTGCAAGAAATTTAAATTTGACCATACAAATAAATGGTATATGCACAACCCAGAATCTGTCCTGGAGAATGAGATGCACAAACTCTTCTGAGATTTAGAGATACAAACGGATCACCTAATCTCGGCCAGGCGACCCGATCTTGTAATTGTCAAAAAAAAAAAAAAAAAAAAAAAAAAGAAAAAAAAAGAATAAAGAGAACTTGCCGAATTGTGGACTTTTCTGTCCCGGTTGATTACTGGGTAAAACTGAAAGAAAGCGAAAAGAGGGATAATTACTTAGACCTTGCTAGAGAACTGAAAAGACTGTGGAACACGAAAGTAACTGTGATACCAATTGTAATTGGTGCTCTTGGTACAGTTTCCAAAGGATTACTATGAGGAGTGGAGGAGTTGGAAATAAGAGGACAAGAGGTGACCATCTAAATTACAGCATTAGTAAGATCGGCCAGAATACTGAGAAGATTCCTGGAGACTTGAGGAGACTTGTTGTCACTCAAACTCCAGTGAGAAACAATCAGCTAACGTTGCTGTTAAAAACTCTTCAAGGAGTAAAATAATGAACTAGTGTTCTTAACTCATTTATCAAAGGGAGTCCCCGGGCGTAATGGCTTAAGTGCTGGACTGCGGCCCTGAAGTAAGAAAGTTAATCAAACTCCTGTTATCAGCCCACAGTCATAACCAGTAGGATATACTCGCAAGTTTACTCGCTGCTGTAAAATTTATTATTTAAAATATATAAACTGAACGAACAAAAATAGACTGAATATAGTGAGTCAAGTAGTAAGAATTTTTCCTCAGGGATAGAATAAATGATTAAGTTTTCTTTCCAATTTTGTAGAGCATGATTTAAACAGAAACTTAAAAAAAATATATTTTTCCTGTTTCAATTTTCTGCATTGAGCAAATAATTTAATTGATTAGAGCCCGGCCTCAATAAAATCATTTTGAGCTTAGGGGTTTAATATTCTTAAATTGGAATGTTATTTAGTTTAACAGGAATATAAATGCTTCACTTTGGATAATACATTGTTTGAAAAATTTTTATACTATAAGGGTGTATCATTAATATTTTCGTTTTTTATTGACCTTCTCTCCAAAGCTTATTTCATGTACAGATATAATGACTACCTATAATTTCCCTTTATTGTTAATATTGTCATTTCTATATATGTATAAGACATATATAGAAATGACAATATTAACAATAAAGGGAAATTATAGGTAGTCATTATATCTACTTTTTGTTTAAGAACGTTTTAAACACCGATATATATATATAGAGAGAGAGAGTGAGGGAGAGAGAGAGAGAGAGAGAGAGAGAGAGAGATTCATTTATTTTATATTTCATCCTGCTTTACATGCTAGTATTGAGCACTTTTTGATTTCTGAAAAGAAAAAGAAGTTTTTAGAACGATTTCTTTATTCCAATATATATATATATATATATATATATATATATATATATATATATATATATATATATATATATATATATATTCTTGCAATTTTAAGGTATTATTTCAAACTAGGATTTAAATTAGTTGGAGCCACTCGAGCAGTAATAAAAATTGTAACATCTTATCTAAAAAAAAAAAACCCCAAACCCCCAAAAAACAAACAAATAACGCAAATCTAATTCTTTGTTTCCCCCGATGGAAAGAAAGCGTGCGTGTGTGCTTGTGTGTGTTTGCGAGTGCAGAAGTGAGTGAATAAGAGAGAGAGAGAGAGAGAGAGAGAGAGAGAGAGAGAGAGAGAAAGAGAGAGAGAGAGAGAGAGATTTCTCCAGCCGACAAAGAGTAAAAACATTTGGCACCAATGTCAAAAAAATGATTAACATTTCTGTTCATTTGTACTGCCCTTGCAGTTCTTCGACGTGTTTGAAGAAAGGAAAGAGAAAAAAACTAACAAGAACTCAAAAGCCGTTGCCAAAAAGTTAATTAACACAGCTGTTGGTAACGGTTAGGCGATTAGATCGATCTTAAAAGAATTTTACGCTTATAATCGATATAAACAGAACAATAATTCACCTTACACACACACACACACACACACACATATATATATATATGTATATATTAGATAAGGCTAGCAATAAGGGTAACTGCTTTTAAAATATAATGAAGAGAGAGAGAGAGAGAGAGAGAAAGAGAGAGAGAGAGAGAGCGAGAGAGAGAAAGAATAGCTTACTCATATTCTAATGCACCCATTGTCTTCTCCAAACTAGCGTCATGCTAGGTACGAGACATTTTATCGAGACATTTTATCAAGATGATGAGACAAAGCTCAGGGAGAAATAAATTCAAACCTTTCCTAAGAGTGAAAGGAACACAATGACAAACAGGATTTGAACAGAAGCTAAACTGAGAGTTCAGTGCTGATTTTCTTATCAACGAGGAGAAACATACATTGAAAAGTAAAATTTTCCGACCTGACTTTTTACCTGTTCTCGAACATCGACCATCTGCGTGAGTAAGAAATACGTAAGAATAAAATGGTTGACATAGAAACACATTGATCAAATAGAGTGATGAGCACTGAATATAAATTGACCAAAAAGCATAAAGAACTTTTGTTATGTCTTACGATTGAACGGTCTTTTTTTTCAGATCAATTATTTCTGATCGTGAAGATTTTCTATTGAATGGTTAGGGCTTAAAAATGAAAAGATTAGCTGTATCTATGAATATGATAATTAGTTCACCAAATCAAGCAACACACACACACACACACACACACACACACACACACACACACACACACACACATCCGCAGAATCCTTGAAGGTGTACGGGCAAAGAACCTACAAGCAACATTAATGTTTGTCGACTTTACCAAGGCTTTCGACTCCATTCACAGAGGAAAAATGGAACAAATCCTACTAGCGTACGGCATACCTAAAGAAACCGTAGCGGCAATAACGATTCTCTATAGAAACACTAAAGTAAAAGTACGATCACCGGATGGAGACACAGAATACTTCGACATTGTAGCAGGAGTACTACAAGGGGACACGCTGGCTCCGTACCTCTTTATCATTTGTCTAGACTACGTACTTAGAACATCGATTGACAAAATCAAAGAGAATGGTTTCGAACTGACGAAGAAAAGAAGCAGAAGATACCCCGCAACAACAATTACCGACGCCGACTACGCTGATGACATAGCGATACTGGCAAATACACCTGACCAAGCCGAAACACTTCTGCATAGTTTGGAACGAGCAGCAGCAAGCATAGGCCTCCATGTTAATGCACACAAAACGGAATATATGTGCTATAACCAAACGGGGGACATCTCCACTCTAGAAGGAACCCCTCTTAAACTAGTAGACAAATTCACGTACCTAGGAAGCAGCGTCGAATCAACCGAAAAGGACATCGAAACGAGGTTAACGAAAGCATGGACAGCTATCAATAGGCTATCGACTATATGAAAATCAGACCTAACCGATAAAATGAAACGCAGTTTCTTCCAGGCAGCGGTCACATCGATACTGCTATATGGATGCACTACATGGACGCTAACAAAACGGCTGGAGAAGAAACTAGATGGCAATTACACAAGAATGCTGCGTGCAATCCTGAACAAGTCCTAGCAGCAACACCCCACAAGACACCAACTGTACGGCCACCTGCCCCCTATCACGAAAACTATTCAAGTTAGACGAACCAGACATGCAGGACATTGCTGGAGAAGCAGAGATGAACTCATAAGAGATGTACTCTTATGGATCCCCACACATGGCCGCGCAAAAGCAGGACGACCAGCACGAACGTACATTCAGCAGCTGTGTGAGGATACAGGTTGTTGTCCTGAAGACCTACCTAGGGCGATGAACGATAGGGAGGAGCGGCGAGAGAGGGTCAGGGATATCCGTGCTGCCAGCACGATATGATGATGATGATGATATATATATATATATATATATATATCCTGTTAAGAGAGGGGGGGTCCTCGTAGCGTAGTGGCTAACGTGCTGGACTGCGGCCTCGAAGTAAGCGAATTAGAACTCCAGTCACTCTATTACGTTAATTTTCGGACTCATACCCTTGGGAAAGATTTGAACACCCTTAAATCCCCACCCCCAGCTCTGAGTTGAATACTACCACTACTGCTCTTCTATAAAAATGGCTTTTGAATTGAAATACCATTAAACAAAGAAACCAAAGCAAGAGGGAGAAGACCCTTCCTCACAAAAAAAAGGTGTGTCCAAGGTATGATACTAAACTGCATCTGATGGTGAAGCTCCTGTTTTAGAGATTTGGGTAGTAAGGAGTACTCTTTCATTGCTATTACTCCCAGGTCCACTCTGAACCCACCTATTAGGGTCCCCCTTAGGATCAAACAGATCTTCTTAAAAAATAATTCGTATTCGATAAGACCGTCTACAAAAAACTCTTATGTGAGCAAAAAAAAAAAAAAAGAAACCTTAAGAAACAACTAAATAAAAAATGTAAATATAAACATGCAATGAACGCGATTCCTTAAATTCTAGGCATAAAATAACCCTAGATGGGTTGGTATGCTGTTAAATTTAATCAATAGATCAACCAAAACTTGAAATGAATACATTAGATATTTAGGATATTCTACGTATTAGGAGAAATAATGAAATGTTTTATTAAACACGAATTTATAGGCAAATACAATAGAAAATAACACGTAAAAGTTTGGGAAACATATTCATAGATGATGTTAAATATTTATTGACGCATCCATTTTTTATATGACGGTTTTTCAGACGTTTGGAAAAATCTGATTGCTTTGGTTTCTTTGCCTAATGGCATATTAACCTTTGTGGGTTATTTAATGCCAAAGTCATCCTTATAGAAGAACAACAGTGATACTATTTCGCCCATAGTTGGGGGAATAAAGAGATTCTTTAGTTCTTCAAAAGATATTAGTCAGAAAGTGAACATAATAACACAACTACAGTTCGAAAATCGTTTACTTCGGGTCCGCACTCCAGTATTGTAGCCGAGATAAACTTCCAAGAGAAATTAATGCCAATTGTATTCAACTCCTGTTTAAAATCCCTTTAAAATTTTAAAGATTAATTTTCGGACTCATACTCTTGGGAAAGGCATGAACACCCTTAACCCCATCGCCAGCTGTGAGTTAAATACTACTACTACAACAACAACTACTACTACTACTACTCTTCAACGAAAATGAATTGGCCGTTTAAAGCTTTTTCCACAAAGTTTTGTGAAGTCGATTGACTAGGCCACTTTAAAACCTTCTTTTCTTTTCGCTTTTGTATTACTCTTTTGTTTTTACTGCAGTAGATGTGGGATCGTTATCTTGCTCAAAAGTGCAACCTGGCAGTGATTTGAGATTTTTTTTTACTGATAAAAACATGTTTTTCTCAGCATTTCATGATACATAACAATATTTATTCTTCGGGGAAGTCTCTATGGCGTAGTGGCGAACGTGTTGGACTGTGACGTCGTAGTAAGCGAGGTCGAACCCAAGTCGAAGAATTACGTTCACTTTAAATCTAATATCCTTGTGTAAGGTAGGAACCACCTTATTCCTCCCGGTATTCTTCTACAAGGATGGGTGTAGCATTAGATTACCCACAAAGATTGACATGTCATTTACCAAAGAAACCGAAATTGAAATCCTTGTTTATTTGATGATGTCAAGTGTAGCCCAACGACTAGAGGAAAAACAACTTCAATGTGTTTAACCGCATCGATTGCATTTTTGGCGTCATATGAAGTGTCCTTTTTCAGAATTGTCCCGAACTGTTTGTAACGAATAATACAATTTTAATCTCGTCAGACTATGATATTTTGCCCCAATACGTTATAGATTTCTCAAAATAATAATGGGTAAAGCTGTAAACAAACCTTTCCGTTTCTTGGTTTCAGCAAAGGATCTTTCTAGAATTCCTATCGGACAGAATGTCCAACTAATTGTATTCTCGTTCACTTCCATGTCAGCTGTTTACAGATCTTTTTTAACTTCTCTTGTTTTGAAGGGTTTGTTCTGACAAATGAATCAAGCTGCTCATTCATTGACTTTACAAGGATCTTTTTTGAGACAGATTGAGAATCAGGCCATCTTTCTTTTGAGCTTATCGGGTTTTGAAGGATTTGTTCATTACTTTCTGACAAATGAATCAAACGTCTCGTTCATTGACTTTACAAGGATCTTTTTCGAGACATCGATAATCAGGCCATCTTCTTTTTGAACTTCATGGGATTTGAAGGATTCGTTCATTACTTTCTGACAAATGAATCAGGCTGCTTCTTAATTGACTTTAAAAGGATTTTCTTTTTCGAGACAGATTGATAATCAGGCCATATTTCTTCCATTTTCCTTCCATTTTCGAATGATGGCTCAAATTCTAATTATGGGCATTTTGAGCTTACTGGAGATCTTTTTCAGTATATCATTCCACGAAGATGATGACAAATTATGATTTTGCGAAATTCTTCATAGTTCCCCTTTGCCTTCGCCACCGTGAATTTTTTTTACACATGCCATCGATCTCTTCAAAGATCGTTCAAAATACACGTAGATATTGTCGATCACGCAGCGTATTATATTCTGTTTATTCCGCAGAAATGTGTTGATTAATGATCTAAATAGAAGTCAATCTCTTTCTCTTTTTCTCTCTCTTTTATTCTCTATTTCTTTCTCTCTCTTCCCACTTTCTCTCGTTCACGTATCTAGGCTTTAGCAGAGAACCATCCATTGAAAATGCAGTTTTATTCAGTAGAGTGTTCAACTAATCGTATTCTTTCCAACTTCAATGTCACCAACTTGTAGATTCTTTAAATTGATCCATGGATTGTGAGTATATTTTTCATTACTTTCCGATGAATGGATTTAGCTGATCGTTCCCTGATTTTACGTGGACATCTTTTTTTCTGAGACAAAATGGTCGTCAGTCCATCTACCTTCCACATTCGTATGATGGCGGTATTCGTACCAACTGAGTCCATTTGGATATCTTCAAATTTCCCAACTCTGATGGTTAATTACCACCGCGCGAAATTCTTGAGAGAGTTCCTTTGCCTTCGTCATGATGAAAACTTTCGCACCTGCCAATCAGATCTTTAATTATCATTCAACGTCCACATAGACGTTGCATATTGTCGGTGACAGTGCGTGGCCTTTTCTGACTAATCGGCCGTCCTGTCGGTGGAGCTTGGAAGATGCTGACTGTATTTTTTACTGAGGGGTAAGACTCTCCCCAAAAGAGGTATCCTTAGCATGATAGTAAACTGCATATTACGGTGGAGCCCCAGTTCTGTAGATTTGGGAGTGGGGTGAGGTGCTATACAATTATGTGCAAACTACCACGAAGTATTTTAGCTTGAACTGTGATACACCCCTTCGCGGCCTCCCCGAATACATCAACTTCTTAAAACCCATACTATTCATGGCACGTGATTCATCTAGTGGGTTCCGACAGGGGTATCACACATTTCCTTACGGCCACAAGAAATACAACCGAGGGAGTGGGAGAAAAAGAACAAACGAACAATATCGACTTAGGTCAGCTCCAAGAGCAAGAAGGGTAGTTTTGTGACACTTTTTTGTACAGCTTTTCGTGCATCTTGCAGATTATCGTTGGGAGTGTATTTTTCGCGAAACTCCTACAGATGCCACTAGGAATGCCAACTCATCTTTGACTAGTCTTCCTCACTGCCTCCTGCTGCTGACCGTTGTCGACGGCCTCTCTGCGTCTCCCTTTGCCAACTGACCCTTTCTGGGTTCCTTTGCCAACTGCCCCATCTAGCTTCTCTCGGACCTCGCTTCCTACCACTTCCGGTCTCGTCGGAGATCTCGAATCCAAGCCTTTTGTTTGGTTTCGCGCCAAAACAGACAAAGGGATCGTCTGCTTGGCGGACCACACACATAGCGTCACAAAACTTCAAAATTATAAAATCAAGCTTTTTTTTCATGCCGTCATTGTAGTACAAGAAAGAATAAAAGACAGCAAATTGACCATCGTTTTGAAAAGATAAAATCCAGGACAAAACTAAATAAACTGGAAAAACGTAGTTCATAAAAACGTTCAATGTTTGGAGGTATTATAAGTTGAAATAATTGTTTCATTTAACAATTTAGAATAACGTAACAGTAAATATTAACATACGTACTCGGTCCGTAAATGTTCTTGAAAAATATTTTCCTTCTCCGGAAAAGAAAAAAAAAACTCATTCATCAATTTTTACTGCAGACGACTCCTGTTTTTTTTTAACATACACAAAGAACAATAAAATAAAAAAGCATTAAAAATCCTGAAAAATTTTCTATTTATATCGGGAAGAAAAAACTTGAATACCTATTTCTTCTGCAAAATAACCCACGCTTCGAGATATCTCATTCTCACAACATTTTTTTTCTATCTTGCAGTCTCAAAATGAACCCCCTATCTTCAAATTTTTTTTGTCTCTTTCTTCGTTCAAATCTTCTCAATTTTTTTTTTCGTATTTTTAAATTTTGTCAAAAATTTTGTGTTCGTTTCTGTTATATTTGTCAATGAATTTATCTGTAAGCAAACATTTCTTTAGGCTTGGTTGGTTTCTTTGTTTAATGGCATATCAACCTTTGTTGGTTATTTAATGCCAAAGTCATTCTCCTAGAAGAACTGTAGTGGTACTATTTAACCCATAGCTGGGAGGATAAGGGGGTTCATACCTTTCCCAAGGGTATTTGCCCGAAAGTGAACGTAATAGCGCGACTGGAGAATGAACTCGCGTACTACGATTCCGCAGTCCATCGCTTTAACCATTATACCACGAGGACACCCCCAACATTTCTTTAGTTCCTCTAATTAATAGTATATCTTAAGTATTTAATATATTCAGTTGGAGTTTTGGGTTAGTCGCGATAATCAAAATCATTATTTTTGTGATTGTACGTATTTAGCTAGCCTATCCACACGAGTAGGATGTTAAAAAAAAGGTCAATTTTGAAGCGGAGTTTAACGAGTTTGAATTCAGAATTTTATTTCTCGTATTCCAGTTGCCATGGTAAGGTTAAAGAGCCCAGCCTAGCCTAGAATTTACCCATTGCTGAAGAGAAAATAGTCCAATGCATACCTCTCTAAGAGTGCTGACGGCATGTGAAATGCAAACAGTATCGTCCAGGGTTTGAACTCAGGTCGCCGTGTCAGCTTACTCGGACAATACCGTTACACCACGAACGTGTCATTGTACCCATACATGCATTTTAGTGCAAAAATTTAGAGCAATTTAAGCACAAAATGATATCTTCGATTACATATTATCATTTTGTGTCATTCATGCTGGTATTGATTTGAAGCAATATATAAAAACAATCTATATTCTAGCATAAAAATACGATTTTAACAACAGTGTCTTCTTGTTCAACCTGTATCGTTTTAAAAGCAGCCAGATAAAACGATAAATATATGTATATACAAATTAAAAGAAAATGAAAAGAATAAAGATATAATTATGAAATAAAATACAATTTTTAAGAATATCCGGGAAAAACCCTTTAATAAACTGTAAAGTAAGAATTTATCAAAAACGACAAAATCTGTTTTATTTTCAGATGTTTTATTTACTTGATTCGAATTTACATAGAATCGTTGATTTGTCTTGAGTCAGTCATCGATTAATATTCACTCATTCGATTGAATCGACAATTAAAGTCGAATTGGCCACAATACTGTCATCATATTTCCCGGCTAATTTTACGAACTGATTCTCATATTCCATGTCACTGATCAGTTTGTCTTCTGAAAAAGAAAGAAAAAAGAAAAAGAAAAGAAAAGAAATAGTTTTATTAATTTATATTAATTAAACAAACCAGTTTGATTAGGACCAGGGAGAATTCCCGTGGTGTAGTGGCTAACATAGTGGACTGCAACATCGTAATAAGCCAGTTTGAAATCAAGTCGCGCTATTACATTCATTTTTAGACTAATACCCTTGAGAAAGGTATGCGTACCCACATACTCCCAGCTATGAGTAAAATAGTAACACTATTGATTATCGACTAGGATGGTTTTGAAATTAAATAAGCCATGGAGGTTGATATACCATAAGACAAAGAAACCAAGACTCTGTAAAGGGAATCTATGAATCATCATTATTTCAGTGGAAATATTTTAGGCAACTTTTATTGACTCTATAGTTCTAATGGTTTCTTTGATATATATATATATATATATATATATGTGTGTGTGTGTGTGTGTGTGTGTGTGTGTAAAAAAAGTTTTTCTCTTTTTATTGGTCCAAAGAGAGAAACACGAATGTAAGAATGAAATAAATAATTCTTTTTCAAACATCTTTTTGTGAACCTATTTATTTTAATATATATATATATATATATATAGAGAGAGAGAGAGCGAGAGAAAGAGATACTGTAGAGATTTATGGTTCTCACAATCTCACTTGGTGAGTTAATGGAGGACTAAAGATTGCAGTATTATTAAATAGTGCTCAATATCAATGATAGAGCTCATATATATATATATATATATATATATATATATATAACATGGTAGTGTCTGTGATCTTGGGTTTCATACTTAACGTATGCGTCAGGCAGAGCATGAAAAGCAGGGTCACAGACACTACCATGATATATATATATATATATATATATATATATATATATATATATATATATATATTTACTAATCTAATATCTACCAGCATTCACTGTACCAGAAAAAAAAAACGAAAAAAAAACCCGCCAGGAACAAGAGATAAAAGTATCTCGAATCACTGCCCGGGGGAAAAAGAAAAAAATTATAGGTCAAAAAGAAAGAAAAGGCCAACCTCGTCTGACCCCTTGAAAAAAATCAAGGGATACGCAGTCAGTTGGTCAAAAGAAAACTAAAAACCTTCTGCGAATCCTGCAATGCTACCATTACAAAAGTGCTCAACACAAGTGGAGCCAATTATAAAATTAACTTAAGTTAATCGCGAGTTGGAAATCTTCTACTAAAGTTTCACCTTATCGGATCATCAGGAAGCCTAACTCCAACTATATATATATATATATATATATATATATATATATATATATATATATATATATGTGTATAGATAAATAGATCGATAGATATATAGATAACATGAACAAAATTGTATCAGACGAATAGGAATATTTCTTTTGTGTCATCAAGGAAAAGGTTTTGGGAAGAAATTTTTTTTTTTATCGAATTTTTAAATAGTTTTAAAAAGAGAAGTAACGGAAAATCAATTGGTCACCTTTTATATCTATATGTTTAAAAGTAAAAAGTAAAAAGTAGGAAGCTTAACTTAACAAAACAATCGACCATATACTTTTTATTACTGTACGTAATAAATACCTTATATGCAGTATTTGTATAGAATTCGGCGTGAACAATTATACTTTGATACTTGCTTTACAAATTAAAACCTTGTCTTCAACTAAATTACTAATTCTTTGTTGGTATTTTTGTGAAAATTACATTCAATTTCTTATAAAATGCTTTTTTTAAAATGATTAAATTCGATTTTTATTAAAAAATATTTTTTATTAAAATATATATATTTTTTATGAAAAGTATATTATTTCTTTTTGTAAAAGATATATTCATTTTTATGAGTTTATTTCTTAAAAAAAATATACGTTTTTTTTTTAATAAAAGCATTTTTTTTCTTCAAATTTTCGTTTCTTATTAAAAGTATATTATTAAAAAATATATATTTATTTTATGAAAATGTTCTTTCATTAAAAGCATATTCATTTTTTTGTAGATTAATCATTTTCATAAAAATCTTTATCAATAAAAAGTAGATTCGTTTTTATTTTGAGAGTGATTTTTATAAAAAGTATATTCAGTTTTCGTAAAAATGCTTTTTTAATATAAAGTATATTCGTTTTTAAGAATTATATTCGTTTTTCTTTTGAGAAAGTATATTCGTTTTTATAAAAAGTGGGTTCGATTTTTCTAAAAATCATTTTTTTTATAAAAGTCATATCCGTTTTTTTTAATAAAAACTTTTTGTCTTTTCATAAAAAGTGTATTCGTTTTGATCAATTGGGTGGTAAGTACTAAGTTTTTGTAGCAATGACTATTTGTAGGCTTTGGTGTCGAGAGATATCGAACTTTTGGTGATGTGTATTAGTACATCAAAAAAAGAAATAAAAGTGTTGTATGTCCCACATTCTAGAGTAATTCTAATGTTATTATAGTCTCGATCATGTATCTGTATAAGAAAATATAAACTATATATCTTCAATAATCAAGGGTTTTCAGGTAATAAGTGAATGATGATATTTGCTCCAGGGAATCCATAAAAATATCAGCATCGCTAGATATTATGGCTGTGATCTGGATCAGTAGAAAGAGGCGACCTTTAAATTCAAAATTATTTTGCGTTAAAATCAAAGGAATGATGTTATAAATAGGTTGTATGAGGTTGCCTTAAAAACTAATGGTACGTATGTAGAGTTATATATATATATATATATATATATATATATATATATATATATATATATATATATATCGTATTGTCATACCCCGTCCTGCGTCATTACTTGGTCCCAATCGATTTTTTAACGTAAACCGGACGTGATGCCTTAAGAATGCCTTAAAATGCAAACAAAGAGCGTAAAACTAGCGAAAATAACTCGCGAAATAATATGAATTTTGTTAAACCTTAAAGAACTCTAAAAAAACACATTCTAGTGATTTTTTGAAATAATACTGAACATACTTAAGATTATGTCATTCACCCTTAAAAATGCTGTATATATTTAAAAAATGTTTCTAAATTCTTTTTAGCCTCTTTTATGTTTTATAGGTAATTTTTATGAATTTTATTTATTTGAAATATATCTTAAAGGAAATTTAATTCATTCCTCTCTTTTTTTATGACGTAGATGGTGTTGCTGAGAGACGTAACATCGGACGTAATGACGTTCGCTGAATAGTCTAGGAAAATGGTGTCAGGGAAAATTTGACATTGGCCGAAACGACGTAAACTGGAATATTATTGTTCTGCTTATTTGGCCAAGCAGATAATTTACTTTAGATAATACGAAAGATATTGAACAGGAGAACTGACATTTGGAAGTTGATTTGGATTAAAAAAATGGATTAAAAGATTTGGATTTCAAAATCTTTACTGGCCGATGAAATTTTAAGCAAATCTTCTCGAAAGTACTTATAAAAATATGAAAAGGTCTGTCTGTCTGTCTGTCTCTCACACACACACACACACAAACACACACACACACACACACACACACACTATATATATATATATATATATATATACATTTTTTCTTCTAACAATGGGTAAATTGCTTGAGGAGACTGGATTGTTTATCTTCACAAGGGAAATGAATCCAGGAGTAAAACAACTTTGAATTAATATTTCCTGCCAACATGACATGGAAGAAGTAGTGGGCTTTCAACTGTTTATTCACAGTCAAATTTTCGCAAGAAGAACGTTGGAGACTTTTATACGCACCGATTACATGAAATACATTACTAATAAGAATCGCATCAGGTTCAGAAAAAAATCAAAAATCGTATTTTTACAATTTGTGTAAAGAGTAGTTGAATGTTGAATGGGATTCAAAACCCGAATGAACGGAAGGACTAAGAAAACTTGTTTGGTCTCGGAAGTTCAAATCCTGCCATTATGAAAAGAAAACGTAAGAATCAGTGTCATCATTGTTATTTGTCAATAAAAATATTATAGGACTTTCTCTCACATTCTCTCTCACACGCAGTCTCTCTCTCTTTCTCTCTCTCTCTCTCTCTATATATATATATATATATATATATATATAGAGAGAGAGAGAG
The DNA here is from genome assembly GCA_963585895.1 of Sepioteuthis lessoniana. NCBI lineage: Eukaryota > Metazoa > Mollusca > Cephalopoda > Myopsida > Loliginidae > Sepioteuthis > Sepioteuthis lessoniana. Next base: position 110,277 of record CAUZXS010004332.1, on the reverse strand, counting down.
AGAGAGCACTAACATTTGACTTGAGTTGAATTTATTACTGTTACATTCTCGAGAAATTGCGACAAGACCAATGATTGTTTTGCTACAATATCCCAAACAAGAATTGACCAAATGAGATTTTATTTTACTGCAATCAAACATTAAATCGATTATCAGTTTATCGAATGGCACAATATTACATATAAAGAAAAATATTTCATGCTAAAAAAATTGTCGGTTACATTGGAAGTTGGTGCTTCAAAGAAATCGTGAATCGTTACAGAAATAAAAATGTACAATCCGATGGTTTGGTATGGTTTGGTGGGTTTTATGGCATATCAACCGCTGTAGGTTATTTAACGCCAAATCCATTTTTATGTAAATAATCTGTTCTATTTAAAACAATTAAGTTTAGCATAAGTACACAGTTTAATTGTCAAAAACATTTCTATTTCAAACTATTCAAGAAGTTATATGTAACAATTCAGTTAAGTGTAAATACAATTTTAATGTCGAAAAACAGTTCTATTTCAAATAATTCAGTTAAGCATAAGCACGCAGTTTAAATGTAAGAACGGTTTAATTGTCAATTCAGTTTACTCAAACAATTTAGTTTTGCAGGGGGGGTCTTACCCCTCTGCAGAGGTGCAGTCAGTGTATTCTACAGCCCCAGCCGACTGGGCAATACACAGTTAAATGTCAAAGTTTTATTTCAGATAATTCAGTTCAGCATAAGTACAGTTTAGACGTCAAAAACAGTTCTATTTCGAGCAATTCAGTGTAGCATTAGTATGCAGTCTCAATGTCAAGACAGTTCTATTTTAAACAATTCAGTTTAGCATAAATACGCTGTTTAAATGCAAAAATTAGTAAAGTGAAAGAAGCATGGTATATAGTTCTATTTAACCCATAGATAGGACCCTTATCAGGTGCTACCACTCCGGGCCACAGTGGACCTGGGAGCGATGGCAATAAAGGGATACTCCGTATTCCCCAAAGCTCCAGCATTGCTGGAACCTCACCATCAGATTGTTTAGTGTCATATCCAGGACACTCGTTGGGGGCGGGGTCTTACCCCTCTACAGAGAAGCAGTCGGTGTATTCTACAGCCCCAGCCGACTGGGCAATGTACAATCCGAGTCAAATGCACAAACCGGAATCCGTCCAAGAGAAAAAGATGCATAAAATTCTACAGGATTTTGAGATATAAACTGACCACCTAATTTCGACAAGAACACCAAATCGAGATATAATTAACAAAAAGAAAAGAAAAAGAGAAAACTCGTCATTTCGTGGACTTTTTTCCCCCAGCGGACCAGGTTTGAAAATCAAAAAAGCGAAAAGAGAGAGACAAATACTTGGACCTTGCTAGAGAATTAAAAAAGGCTGTGGAATGTGAGGGTGACAGTGATATCAGTTGTAATAGGCGCACTTGTAGCACCCCACTGGAAGGTTTTAAACGGGGACTGGAAGAGTTGGAAATCAGAGGACGAATCGAGACTATCTAGACAACGGCATTGTTGAGATCGACCTGAATTCTGTGAAGAATTCTGACGACTTGTGGAGACTTGTCACTCGGACTCCAGTGAAAGACAACCATAGTGTGAAAAACTTTCAAGGAATATATATATATATATATATATATATTCAGTTTCATATATATATAATTTTAGTTTTCCAGAAACTTTCAAAATGATTTCATGGTATCTGAATTTGAAATGTAAAATAGTAAAGGATTGTAATTCATTATATTGCTGTTAAAGAATTTTGTATTGATTGAAATGGTCTTTAGAGCTGTTTGTATATTTAATTTCTATAGAAAACCAGAAAGATTCAACATTGTTAATATTCAGATATAAAAAAAGAAGACGGAATTTTTAAAAAAGAGTTTCATGGATTTTTGCTATCGTCAACATAGCAGCATTGATTTGTACTTTTCTGTAGCGGCGGAAACTTTAGTTCTATTCCTGAAGCCACCGGAAATGGAATTAATTTTTTTACTCTGTTTTCTTTCATTCGTTTTTACATTCATTATGTCGTCTCAACTTTTGTTGGATTATCAACCATTATTCTATTCGTCTATTTCTACGTAGAAATATTCAATTCAGAGTCCTATCAGTAAATATTTTCTTGAAATTATATTTCTTTTCCTTTTTTCTGTAATAATTCAATCAATTTCTATTATCTTTTTCTGATGTTGCAGGGTCTCAGAGAAAGTTTGCGGAGACAAAGAAGAGATGAATAGCTGACGACGAGTTTGCTTCAGGTAATAGGAAAAAGTCAGACACTTGGTTACAGAAAAATATCAATCACTTTATTACTAATGTTGAAACCTCCATCTGAACCAGTCTCGAATCAGAAGGACGTGAAGTAGTATTCTCGTGTCGATAAAGGAAACCTTTATTGTTTTCTAAATCGTAGCCCATCACCAATGGTGGGGATGGAGCTGTTTCACTCACCGTGAAATTTTGGTCATTACTTGTCTTTTGTCGGTTACTGGTTACTGACTGTTTTAAAAAATCGATAACTCTCGTGTGTGACCATTTCTTGCGGTGATTGACCGTTTGTTGTCGGTCATACAGCCGATCATCAAGCTGGTGGAAGGCAACCACTTTATATATTACACTATGGAAATGAGTTCTTTCAGTTGAGCGATCTTTTGTAAACTGGTTTCGTAGGTCTTTGTAAGAATATCGATTTATATTAAATGGTCCGCAATCGTAGCCTTGGGCCAGGTTTTATTAAGCTTCGTAAATATCTCGAATAGATGATTTAAATTTTAATTAGATTTTTGTTTCTCTCTGTCACAAAAACTCATTAATCAGCTACGAAGCTAAATTAATTGAATTGCTTCCAATTTTTATGGTTTCGTAGTATTCACTGTTCTTTTTATCACCTTTGTATTAGTATTATACCGGATGACTGATTGTTGTATACATTTACATCTTTGGTCTCTGGTCTCATCAAATAACAAAAAACTTCCGGTAACATGTACAGTAACTGCAATTCAATCTACGTATGTCTTCTGAACGACTTACGATCTATCTGTGTGGCTTGGAATATGATGACTGTGTCCCTCTGCAGAAGTGTAAGACCCCACTGAAAAAAAGGTTGTCCTGAGTATGACACTTAAATGCATCAGATGGTGAGGTTCCAGTTCTGGAGATCTGGGAAGTTTAGAATACCTCTTTTATTATTGCCATTAATCCCTAGTCCACTCTAAACTGGAGTAATAGTTCCATCTAGGAGCCAAACAGATATGTTTGAAAATGGTTCGTATTCCATAGGAATACTTGACGCCATAGAACAGCAAATTATTTCTACTAAAATAGTTACTTGAAGTTATAATTGTTTACTAATGATTATAATTAGTTACTCGAAACCATATAAGTGTGTGCAAATAAATAGCTTTTATTGAATAGAAATAATTACTTGAAACCATATAATTATTAGTATTAGATAAGAATATTTGATATCATATAACTGAGTATAAAAAACTTAAAAATAACTACACAAAAAGTGCAAATATAAATGTACAATGAACGTAGTTCCCTAACCTTTAGGCATGAAATAACCCTTGCTAGTTTGACATGCCGTTAAAATCAATGAAGCAACCAATCACGAACAACTTGCATCTGCTTTTTCACTTGTCTTCCCCTCCTGTTTCCAGGATGAGGCTCTCCTCAAAATGTGACTTTTAACAAAAGCAACGCTGATCGAATACTCGAGTGTACCGTCTCATTTATACACATAACACTCTGCTGAATTGGAAGATGTAGGAGGTGATAATACTGTAGCAAAGAAAGTACGCAATAAAGTCTAATTCTATCAATGAAGATGTACGAAAGCTTGGCGAAAGAAATGGTTGCGTCTTTCTTAGCAGAAGCAGTTGACGGTTTTTTGACTTCAAATAAAAACTAGAATTTCTAAACAAACTTTTAAAAGCCGACAAGACGTTCTTACTTGGAAGATTTGAGCATCACAATATTCCCACCTCTATTTCAGGTTATTATTTCTTGTGTCTTAAGAGCCACTTTCCTTTTTATTTTAGAGTTCTCTCGCAGTCTCTTTCACGCGTAATAACCTTGGAGTATCTTCATTAATTTTTCTCTTTACAATAGTGAAACCCTTTAGGCACTATTATAAATGAAAGATTTGTAGTTACCTTGCCAGGATTGTAAAAATATCTTTATTTTTTGTAATCTACAAGACAATGAATGTATCCATCGGGATTCCATTGTAACAATGGTTCATGATGATCTTGATACAAGAAGAAAAGGATCAGAATTAATATTTAATAGTTATTTTGTTGTAATGAAATTTGGAGGATTCAAAATGATATTCAGCACAATATGGACTCTATAAAATCATTATTCAGTTCCAAATTGAACTGGAAATTGTTTTATTCTCTTAAGCTAGAATATTCTAAGGGCAATGCTCCAATAAAATCTTGCTATGAAATACGGTTTTTCAAGGTTACAATATCATATATATAAATAAAAAGAGACTTTTAGTGATATACTGGATGACCCATGAGCCTGTTAGTGTTCCCTTGTATCAGTATTCTTTGATTATATCGATACTTCTATTTTGGAAAGAGTGATGGATTTTAACATTTCATAGTTATCTTCATTATATCATTTTACAGATCGGTGAGATTTGTTTTTGACACGTAGTATGGCATTCAAATTAACTCCTGAAGCGTTCAACTTGTGGAAAAATACAAGAGTTAATTAGTTTGATGGACAGCCGTTAAACACAGGGTCAATCAGAGACCACGGTTGTCTTTGGATGGTTTCAGTCAGGTGAACAAAACGGTTCTAGAGTTAGAATAAGTTAATCAGTGATAAGCTCTCAACGTGAGAGGTCGAACGTTCCATCATGCTCCGAACGAGTAATGAAGGGAAAAGCTGTCAATAAATAAAAAGTAAAATGTGCTCAGAAAGTTGTGGTCGAGTTGTTATTCCTGATCAACGAATAAGAACAAAGATGGCAATACGAAGGAGACATTAGGGCAACCAGGGCGACCAAACGACCGGAGAGGAAACAAACGGAAGTGAAGTAAGGAGAGTAAAGGAAGGTGCTGACAGATCGGAGTGTAAGACTCATATCCATATACATGTTACATATCAATATACATACAACTTAGATCGTAGAGTAAAGGCCCTTGCAACAATTACATAAAGAATTTGGAAGATTAAACAATGACATTTCGCACAACATGGATTACATAAAATTGTTATCAAGTTAAAAAATTTGATTGGAAACTGCTTTATTGAAAAATGTGAAATAAACTTATAAAATATCATTTGCAAGTCTTTTCGGTTGTATTTTCAAAAAGGGTTTTATGCAGAGGTCCATAAAATAAGCCAAAGTGATTAAATGAAATTTGTTGATGTTAAAGCGACTAATTTCAGTTGTAAATGTTGAAAGAAGTTTTTTTTTCATGTTAATTACTTTGCTCTTGATCGTTAAAAGGTTTTCTTTTGTAAAAGAATCTCCGCCTCCAGAATAAATGACAGACTTAGCGAAATATCAAGACGATATGTCGACAAGATTATTTTTTATTAAGTCCAGAGATAAAACGGCGCCAATAAATATCTTATTTATATTCAGTGTCGCTTTGCTTCAATTTATTCAAGAAATATCGTACAAACACGGGTGTTAGAATCATAAATTGTTAAAAACGTATGTAAATATATAGAGAGCCGTAAAAGAAAGAGGCTCTTAAAGAAGAAGGAGATATAGTTCAGCGACATCATTGATATTGAGAAAAATGAGAAGACTGAAAAAGAGTTTGATGTAAAGCGATATATATGGATGGGAAGTGAGAGGTATTACGCAGTAGATTTAAGAGAGAGAGAGAGAGAGAGAGAGAGAGAGAGAGAGAGAGAGAGAGAGAGAGAGAGCACGAAAAAAAATAGATAAATGTAAAGAGGTAGTGAGAAGGGAAAAGATAGACAAATAAGAGAAAGAGAGAAGTTGTTTAAACGTTGATTGGTTGATTTTAATGGCATGTCAACAGGTATAAAGTTATTATGGGCCTAGAAGTTAAAGAATTGTGTTCATTTTACGTTTATATCTACATTTTTAAGAGTTATTTTTGCACACAGTTCTATTGAATACAAATCATATTCAATTCTAACTGATTCATAGAAAGAAACTCTAAGAGGTTTTCCCCCTCCAAGTTAGAGAGGACCTGGGAATAATAGCTATGAAAGAGTACTTCATACTCTTCATATCCCCAGTACTGGAGTGTGGTCCTCAGATGCTGTCTAGTGTCATATCGTGGACACCTCTTTTTCAAGGGGATCCCACCCCTTATCAAGGGATACACTCAACTTATTCTAAGCCCCATCAAATGGGCTAAAGATAAATGTACTGAAAGGGATGATAAAAGATAGAAAAATAGAAGAGAGAGAGAGAGAGAGAGAAGGGGGGGGGAAAGATAGATAATAAGGGAGAGAATAAATGAGAGTGAGAGGGGGTGGAAAGAGAGAGAGAAAAAGGAAAGAATGATAATAAGAGCATGAAAGAGAGATAGAGAGATGGTAAAAAGATAAATAGGAGAGATAGATAGAGAGAGAGAGAGAGAGAGAGAGAAGGGAGGGAAAAGATAGCTAATAAGGGAGAGAATAAGAGATAGGAAAAAACAGATAAATAAGGGGGGGAGAGAAAGAAGAGAAAGATAGATAAATAGGTTAGTTAGTTTGGTTGGTTTTTATAGTATATCGACCAGTGTAGGTTATCTAATGTCAAATCCTTTTTATACATACATATTAAATTCTTGATTTGTAAACACATTTTGTTGATAACATTTTTAAATAAGCCTGAGCTCATTATTTTTTGCACAAGGTTGACTGGTTTCAAGTATTGTTATCAAACATGAATAATTCTATTGACTATTTATCTTTTTTTGCGCACATTTAAGTGGATATATATATATATATATATATATATATATATATATATATATATATATATATATATTGTCATGTGGTCTCCCACTGAGAAGATAGAAATAAGATTTCTACTATCCTCGTGTTCGAATTGACAGTAGCAAGCCGTCAAAGAATGACCATTAAGAAAGAATGTGGGTCACAGTGGAGACCAGATGTTTGTACTTGGGTGACATATAGTAGCCCTAGCGGATCGCCTGACACGGGAAGGAAGAAGAGAGAAGCCAAATGATTGGCTGGGACCCCAAAACGGAAGTGGGGACTCCTTCCCGTCAGCGGAAATAGATAATAAGAAAGTTAGTTGTTGGACAGGGTTCGTGGCGGACAGAACCAAAGCCAAGTACTCCGGGTAAAAGAAGACGAAAAGAATATCTCGGACTGAAGGAGCCATTTCTTCAAGCCAGTATTAAAAATTGCATAAAGTCTATTAACCCGTAAAAGAGGAAATATTCTCCACAGGAACTCCATCAAAGAAAAAAAAGATAAGTAAACTTTGAGACCGTTTCTCCTTATACCCAATTTTATATACCCTCTCTCTCTCTCTCAATATAAGAAAGACTGAAAATGAAAGAAAAGAAAAGAAGAAAGACATTTATGTTCATGGACTGTTCATTTATGATATATTTGACACGTTGAAGGTGTATATCTATGTGTAGTAAAAGATTGATATATTTTAATGTTCCCACGTGCTTGAAGTTGTTATTTGCAGCGTCTACTACGAATTTGTTATTTTCATGTTTCTTTTCAGCTTCTATTCGCCTTATGATATGCTCGCTTAAAATTGTCCTACTAATTCCTTTAAAATATCACACTGGAAACCGGAATTGCCGACCACTTTAACTAATATTATTACGTCTAAACCTAGAGGTCCATATCTTCCATTGTTCTAGGGGAGGAAGACTAGTGGCCTTGGTGGGTGTGTGTATAGTGTGAAAATTGGAACCCCTTGCCAGCGGCGGTCAGTCTGGCCATAAATTAATCCCCCACATAATATGCCAGTTCCTATATGCCCGAGGAAAAACTCTGAACGAGGACTTATTCTACAAGGGATCAAGTGCCAGTCTGCCCCGTCTTCACACGTGCGAAGATAAAGCCCCGTTTTGGGATTTTAAAGAATTTGCCGTCACAATATATATATATATATATATATATATATATATATATATATATATATATATATATATGTGTGTGTGTGTGTGTGTGTGTGTGTGTGTGATTTGTAAGTGAATAGTTTGAAGGTAATTTCATTTAAAAAATAATTAGAACTAATTTTTTTTACTCTAGTATGGCTATTGTTTCTACACAGTTAAATGTTTTTAATTATTTCTATCAATATTAATCATTTGTTTGCACACAGTGAAGTGGTTACAAAAATTGCTAATCAACACAAATGATTCTATTCAACATTAATCATTCGTTTGCTCACTGTTACATGGTTCCAAGTATTGACATGTAACACTAACAATTCAAATAAACATCAATCACTTATTTACACACAGTTAAATGATAAAACAGTTCTATTTATATCAATTCAATTTGGCATAAGTCATTTGTTTGCACACAGTTTAAATGTCGAACAGTTCTATCCGACCCATAAATAGGACCCTATCAGGTGCTACCACTCGGGGTCAGAGTGGTTCCGAGAGCGGTGGCAATGAAGGGATATTCCACACTCCCCAAAGCTCCAAGACTGAAGCCTCACCATCATGTTTTGTATCATATTCAGGACACTCACTCGGGGAGTTTTACCTTTCTCCATAGATGCAGTCGGTATATTCTACAGTCCCAGCTGACAGGGCTGAGATAAATAGGTGTTTTATATATATATATATATATATATATATATATATATATATATAGAGAGAGAGAGAGATGGTTGTGGAAGTTACATAAAAAACGTTTTTCTAAGAATCATTTGCTTTCAATGTTATCTAACTATATTTTCTGTATTATTTCTCAATTTTTGTTTTTATTTCGAATCGCGTTTCTCTTTTACTTTATACTTGCATTAAGATAATCTTCCATTGTTCGCAGTGTTTAGATAAAAATACTCAAAACTTTTGGAAGAAATTATTCTTTTTCCGATTTTTCTTTATCTGTAATTTTTATTCATTGCTTTTTTTCAATTTTTCATGAATGACTCATCTGTTTATTTACAAAATCTCGTTTGTTATAAAAAAAACAAAAAAACAACGTCTTTTTCTTCTCCAAAACGACTCTAATTCTTTGCAAAATCTCGTTTGTATTTATTTATTCGTTTATTTAATTTACAAAATCGTGTCTCTTTCCTTCCAAAATTTGTCTATTTCCTTCCATAATTTCGCCTGTTCCCCTCCAAAATCTCGTCTGTTTAATTCCAAAATCTCGTGTTTCTTTCCAAAATCTCGTCCATTTCTTTCTAAAATCTCCTCTGCATTTTCCATTTTTTTCTATTTCTGATTATGCTTTTCCATTCTTCTATTTTTTCTTTTCCCTTTATTTGAACATACTTTTTAACTTGAATTTTTTTTTTCTTTTGGGGAATTTTCTTTCTTTCTCTCTTTCTTTTTTTCATTCAATCGTTTATTTCTTTCATTCCTGTTCACTTCCTTTCGAATAAATCTCTTTTTTCTTGTTCCTCCTCTTCTTTTTTCCCCTGTTCATTTCTCCCGACCGACTAACAAGCTTTTACCTTTAGTTTAATTTCTTGTCTGACCAAACAAGTTAATCAATAAACAATGGAAAATAAGAAGTAACATCGATCGACTAGATCAGACCCCAAACGTTAGTGGTTGGCACGAATCAAATAACGCATTATAATAGACACAATCGTCATCAGAGAACAAGTGAAGACTAAGACCATTGCAATCCAATTCGTGTTATATACTCACTATCTTCTACTAACCACATTAACCAACTTAAACATTGTCCAGTCAGCTGGGACTGTAGAATACACTGACTGCACCTCTGCAGAGGGGTAAGACCCCCCCCCCGAACGAGTGTCTTGGATATGACACTAAACAATCTGATGCTGAGGTTCCAGCAGTGCTGGAGCTTTGGGGAATGCGGAGTACCCCTTCATTGCCATTGCTCCCAGGTCCACTGTGGCCCGGAGTGGTAGCACCTGATAGGGCCCTATCTATGGGTTAAATAGAACTAACTGCATACTTATGCTAAAATGAATTCTTTGAGGAAACTGAATAGCTTCAAAAATGAATGTTTTTGACAATTAAACCGTACTTACATTTAAACTGCGAGCTTATGCTTAACTGAACTATTTGAATTAGAACTGTTTTTTTCGACATTAAAACTGTATTTACACTTAACTGAATTGTTACATATAACTGCTTGAATAGTTTGAAATGGAAATGTTTTTGACAATTAAACTGTATACTCATGCTAAACTGAATTGTTTGAAATAGAACAGATTATTTACATAAAAATGGATTTGGCGTTAAATAACCTACAAAGGTTGATATGCCATAAAACCCAACAAACCAAACCAAACCAACTTAAACAAGCACAAATCCGTTCTGTAAAGAAAGTATCGTCACGAGATAGCGAACAACGTTTCAATCACTCTCTTTCCCTTCTCTCTCTCTGGCTCTCTTTCTCATCTCTTCCTCTCTCTTTCTCACACTCCTTCCTCTCTATTTAAATGATCATCCATTGTGTTGGCATGTTGACAATAAAACATCTCTCCTTGTGCCAACATACAGCGATCGAATCCTAGTAAAATGCTTGTTTGGAGTGCCAACTTTTACAATCAATGAACTGAAACTACACAATCTTTCTCCTTCAAAATTGATTAATAAATTTTGAATTTGCGCGATACATTCATTTAGGAAATTTACAAAAATTCAGTACAAATTAATTCCTGCAAAATTTCCCCATTCAAATTCAGTCGGTCTTTTGGAAATATTCATTTTTGTAGACATGAATGTATGTGGATCCAAATGTCTCTTTGACACACACACACACTCACAGAGAGAGAGAGAGAGAGAGAGAGAGAGAGAGAGAGAGAGAGTTGTTGCGTGTATGTATGTGTGTTGACGACTTGTGTCATACGAGTCAATGGTTAGTACGTATTTAGAAATATATATATATATATATATATATATATATATATATATCCCGGACTGTAATTTAACTCAACAACAAAAAGATTTTCTCAACTTGGGACCCAACTGCCATTTATTCCAAGGATATACCAGCATCAACAAAAATACGGAAATTGAGATGTTATACCAATATATTCTAAAGCTCCAGGATAATAAGGTAATTTCAATCAAACCTGAATTCTGTGAACTCCTTAAGGCTGAAGCCATAAAAAATAGATACAATAAAAAACAGCCTACATTACTAGCACATCAACTAAAAACTGCTGCTTAGGAATTACACAATCACCCCAACATCACCGTAAAAAAGCAGATTAAACAAACATTTTGTAGTACTCAATAAAACAGATCACCATTCAAAACTACTAAGTATTGTCGATGACCATACAAAATTAAAAAAAATTAACTAAGAATCTCACTAACAAACTAAAATCAAGAATTAATAAACTAATCACAGCTAATAATGCCGAACTTAATAGCATAAAACTACCCAAAATAATTGGTGATTATAAACCTGGCTATTTTTACGGGATCGTAAAAATACATAAACCTAATCATCCTCTGCGCACTATTATATTACAAATACCTACACCAGCTCACAAAAACAATAAAACAGCTTATTTCACCATACTTGCCTTGCAAATACAACATAAAATCTACACATAAATTTATAGAACAATTTTAAAAGTAAACGCTACACACTGCAACGGCCCAGACGCTCTTCTTCTTACAAAGTAGTAATGTACATACAAAAGTTGCATCACTTTTGTTATAGATCCTCCCCTGATGATGGCCCAAAGTCGGGCAGAAAGTACTTGGGTTATAAACAATTATGGAAAATGCATCAATCAATTCCCGCCGAATACTTTAAAATCAATACGGCAATATGAAAGGATCAACAAGAAAATATGTAGACAAAAAAAGGTCTATTATATTCAACGAAATTTGTATAAATGAAGAAATGCTGCCAAAATACACACACACACACACACACACACACACACACACACATATATATATATATATATATATATATATATATATATATATATATATTTGAAAGCAGTTTTGGATTTATATGAATGTAAGTAAATCAATTATCCACAGTTATTTCCAATCGTATATTTTTAAAGACAAATATTAGTTAATGTTTTTAATATAATTAGATCATCTATTTTCCTTAAAGACAACCGATTACCTCCCTTGTCAACTTTCCCTATATACGTACGGTACACCGTTTTACTACGAGGTCATAACTGAATAATGAATTGTTGATGATCGCTTGGTTCTGGAGGGCCTTCCTCCCAGGCTATACCTGCTTTGCAGGGTTGATCTTATTGTTCGGAGCCTGAGGTGTCATACTAGGGGTATGCCGACGGTTCCACACATTTTTGGAATCAGCAGCGAATGAGTCTCGATATGTGGTTGGCTCTTCAATATAGAACGACCTTGTGTCCTTTATCGACTTGTTTGGAAGTCGGTTAAATACTCCATATACATTTATTATGTCCAATAAAGGGTCAAGTAAACTAAATTAGTCTCCGAGTTCTGATTACATACAACGGTCATTTGGATTCTGTATTCGAATTGAGAGATATACGCGACGGTTTGCCGAAAAGGTTGTTTCTTTAAGTAAGCGAAAAATTCGATTCATTATCATTTATCAGTTTTGACTAGTATTTTTTTAATTGTTTAAAAAAAATGTTACTTTTTATCACAACTCAAACGGGTCATCCAACAATGATTGTGGAACAAAGAAGAGAATACCAACGAATAAGCTTCACGTGAGACTTGATTCGAACTCAGGTCTCTTTTCGCCTCGTTGAAATCTGGTTACCCTTACTGATTTACAAACTAAGATATGAAACCTATCAGTACTGTTGAAGGCTAAATCCTACCTATAACATCTTTTGTTTCATCTGACGGTGTCATGTTTGTCGTTTTTATTTTTAAACACTAGTAGTGTTAATATCATCATTTTATTTAATTCAGACGAGATATTGTCATTCTTCTTGTTTTTTAACTAGCATTTTCTTTTATCATTTTCGTTTGATTTACTTTTCATCGCAACGCACTTTAATCATCAGATAGCCTCAACCGGGTGATCCAGCCAAGTGGACGAGGAGAAACAACCCCAACTTATGTCCAACTATCATTCTTTTCCACGGGTCCCCTTTATTTATCCACAACAAATGGGAAACCCTTTTTGTAAACCCCACACACCCCGATTGTTCTTTATGTGTTTGTAGATAACAATAAAAATGATTCCTTACATTCGAATATATCCTCTTTTTCCTGAAATATCTTTAAGGGGAGCCCTGTGTCGCAGTGTCTAACGTGCTTGACTGCGACATCGTAGTAAACCCTGGTCGCACTATTTTCGAACTAATACCCTTGGGAAAGGCATGAACCTCCTTTTCCTTCCAGGTTGATACGCCATTAAATGAAGTAGTACCTGTTCTATAGGTTTGGCCTTGTCATTAAATAACCCACGAAGGTTGATATTCTGTTAAACGAAGAAACACAACCAAACCTCAGTCCAGTCGACTGGGGCTGTAGAATACACCGACTGTATATCTGCAGAGGGGTAAGACCCCCCCAAACGAGTGTCTTTGATATGGCATAAAACAATCTGATAGTGAAGCTCTAGTATTGCTGAAGCTTTGGGGAATGTGGAGTACTCAATTGCCATCGCTCCCAGGTCCACCTGGCCCGGAGTGGTAGCACCTGATAGGAGTCAAATAAAACTGTTTGGCATTTAAACCGAGTGCAAACAATTGACTTGTACTAAATTGAATTGTTCGAAATAGAACTGTTTGATCATTTAACTGTGTGTAAACAAATAACTGATATTTAATTGAATTATTCTGGCAGCACGATATGATGATGATGATTAGTGATATATAGCAATACTAGGAACAATTTACCTTAGTTGACTCATGCTTAATTGAATTATTAGAAACAGAACTGTTGGATCATTTAATTGTGTGTATATACAAAATGCGTTTACAAATCATAAATTTAATGTATACGTAAAAACAGGATTTGGCATTTAATGACGAACAATGATGTTGATATGTCATAAAACTAAAATAAACTAAACGACCAAACGAAAAAATATTTTTCTATTTTCTCTAATTTGTCATGTAGACATATACTAACCTTTGATTAATTCGATGACAGCTGAGAACAGTAAGTACTACTCAAAACTAATAATGGCTGATAAATCTTCATCTAAGAAATTTAATTAGAAAAACGGGATGTATTGTTTTTTTTTCTTATTCGATGCTTTTATTTTTATCACAAAGGCAGAATTAGTTTATATGATAAAGCCAACTGTCTAATTTGGTAGAAGGAAAAAAAACTACTTTGATCAATTCTAAATCGAATTCTTTTTTTTTTAAATGACTGGGAAAGTACATCTCTTCGCAAAGTTCTTATTGGATAAAAACAGGACGCAAAGATGAAAAGGAAAATGACTTTTACTTAAAAAAAAATTAACAATAAAAACAAAACTCATCAAAAAAAACCAAAAGAAAAAAACTAAACAAAGCATTGTTAGATCTTTGAAGTCGGTAGGGAATTAAAATTTAAAAAAAAAATTATTTTTCTGAATTTACGGAATGTAGATTAACTGATCATTCGTCGAACTCGAAAATTTGTTCTAAATTTAAAGTAGTTGCCGGTGAGTGAAACAATTCTCTCAAGAATTATCCGAAGAAAATGTCTATTTTAAAAATAATATACCACATTAAAAGGCAAAAATTATGCAAAAAAAGTACACCCCCCAGTTTTCCCAGAAAATTCACTTCAATGTATTTCTACTTTCTTTTCCCGCTGTTTTAAACTAACGATGAAGCCACTGAACAAAAAACTGTAGAGTCTCATTTTACTGGTGTTCAAATCCATTCATTTAAATAGTTAAGTTGAATAATGACTAATAAAAAAAAAGTCAAAACATTAAAAAAAATTCTTAAAAAGAGGAAAATGATGCTTGATTTTTTAAAATTCACTCAAACCTAGTTCTAATTTAGTGATCAATCTATTTCTTAAAAGTATCAAATTTGTTTCGATTTTTAAAAAGTCCGCTTAAAATACCTGGGGAAAGCGTTAAAATTTTTATTTTTATTTTCAATAGCCATCAAGTTGGATGTAACAATTTATCAATAGAATTTACATCATAAGCAATTGTAAAACAAAACAAAACAAAACAAAAAAACAACAAAAAAACAAAACAAAACAAAAAACCCCAACCAAAACAACAAATAAATATAACAAAGTACTCAATAATTAGCATTTATCTGTTGTTTTCCTTTAGAAATTACAATGATCGGGGTAAGCGTGACCGAAAAAACCCAATATATTATTAGCAAATTTTAAATTGTATTCTATTTTCCGAGAGCATTGTATCAAAAATATCTCGCGACTATATGCCATTATTTTACTATCATTAAAACTTATAAAAACAATGCATTATCATATGGTTATAACCGGCTCATTGGCCTAGTGGGTAGAGTGTTCGCCAATGGTCCGGGAATATAAGGTACGTATCAAGGGTAAAGTGGCAATATAAGGTACGTATCAAGGGTAAAGTGGAGCAATCCAGGGAAAGGAGTAGCGTCCTCCCCTTCACCACGATGTTGTAGCTATTGAAAAGGGAGCCTTCTGGTCGCCCTCAACTATGGTCACCAACTATAATATGGTTACTGTTGAAACCTAACAAAAGGTTATTGAATGAGAAATAACCAAAATGGAGGTTGGAAATGAAATGGAAATCTTTATAACATTAACAAAGCACTATACTCGCCAGAAGCGTGAAGAAGGTACCCACTGCTAGTGGTGACAACTTAGTCAGCAAAAATAGTAATTTACTAAACCTTTTTACTTAGATGTGACACAAGGCCGTATGAATGGAGCACCCAATGAGATGGGAACTTACTCGTGTAGCTTTACTAGTCTAGCTTGCTAACCATCACAACACCCGAGGTGCACAGTCAGCAAAAATACCCCCTCATAATGGTGTCCAACGTATTTATGAGGTACATACCCATTAATGTTCATCGTTAGGGTATATTACAGTAACAATGTTTTCCGTTTAGAATAGGATTTTTCTTGCATCATATTCTGTGAATCCTTTTTTTGTCTATGATTGATTCTCATAATTCGAAGAATAAATCTTTCATAGTTTTTTAAAAATGATTTCTCATAAACTGTTCCTCGTTCAAATTGAAAAACATTTTTTCGCAAGAGTGAATTATAATCAATTTGCTTCAAGGAGGCCATATCTAATTCATAGCCAATGTTATTTCTTACTCTTTATTCAGAATTTTTTCTTTACCTAACTATGGAGAGTATTGCTCTTAAAGGTTCATGTATTGAATCTCTTCAAAGTCGTTGTATGTGTTTTAAAGTTCCCCTTTCTCTAGCACGATTATGAAAACAAACATTAATTAAGAGCCTTTTATTTTATTTTAGCGACGCTAAATATTTAACCAACCTCTCTACTAAGAGCAAGATGCCACACAAAGTCGGTTTTTAAGTGGAGTACAACTGGTCTGAAATCAGAATTTTTCTTCTCCTAGACCGGTTGCCATACCAAAGTTAAAGAGTCTTGTCGGTCTTATTCACTAATAGCTGAAGAGCGGAAGAATAAAGGGATTCATGCCTTTCCCAAGGGTATTAGCGTTATGTAAAATGCACGCAGCCTCCAGAATTTGAATTCGGGTCACCGAGTTCATTTCCTAAGGCGATAACCGTTACACCATGAGCATCTTCAAAATCATTCAGAATCTTCTAAAGTTCTTTTTCTGGTCCAGTCACGAAGCCAAACACTAGATAAGAATCATTTCTTCTATTTAAGAAACACTAGTCTTGAAAGGTGAAGAAAATCAATTGGTGCTCAAACTAATTGTTTATCTGTCATATGTTCGTGACAAAGTAAAAATTAGTGCTGGAAATGTCGATTCTACGGCAAACTGGTTCTTTTGCTCAATATTTTGGCGCTGCACAATCTTCTTCCACTTATTTGGCACTGAGTCGGTTCCTAATAGTCTTCCTTCCATATTAGAGACACTAGTATTAACATAAAAATGTATTAAAGAAAGACACGTTCAAATCTGTACAAGAAACATATAAAAGCATTTAAATGAGCTCAATTGATGAAAGAACTTTAAAGAAAAACAAACAAACAAAAACATACCCCCCACCAAAAAACAAAACAAAAAAAAACAACAACAAAAAACAAAAACAAAGAAAAAACAAAAACAAAAACAAAAAACAAAAAAAACAAACACACAAAACAAACAACTGTCTTGTGAAAATACAGTCTTGTTGCTTTCGATGCATCCATTGCGGAAAGCTATAAAACTAAAATTACGTTGCATAACAGCTGTTCTGTCTCACTCAGTCACCATGGCAAAAATATTTAGCGGTCCTGGAATGAAAAAAGAATCCAAAGAAAAACATATTTTCAATTCGAAGAATCTAACTGCAACCCAGTTCTCGATTTTCTCGAGAGCGAGGCAGGAATTAACAAATGAGTAGTCCACAAGCAGCCGATTTGCTTCGGAGGAGACGTACATCATTTGGATGCCATGAATTATTCGTTCACCCAGCCGTAGATTCTTCACTGGAAACCTCTTGTAACGACGAGCAGCAGCAGTTGAGAGAGAGAGAGAGAGAGAGAGAGAGAGAGAGAGAGAGAGAGAGAGAGAGAGAGAGAGATGTTGGAATTTTGAAGAGAGGGTCGCGTGACTTACCGTTCGTGTCGAAAAACTTTTCAGCAGCCCTCAGGTCAGGTTCTGGTGTTATTGATCTGTCTGAATTGACATCGAGGTTGTAGAAAAGAACAAGGGCGTCCTTGACACAACCAATCTCTTCCTTAAGAAATTTACTAAGCAGCTCTTCTGGTCTCACCTTTCCGTCACCTTTTGTCCAAAGAAAGAAAGAAAGAAAGAAAACGAGACTTTAAGTTATTTACTATGTATAGTTTAGTTTGGCACATGTTCAGTATTAAAGAGCACCCACTGAAAAACGAACTTATCAATAATGATCGGTTAGCTTAGCTCGTTAACACGATGAGGTCTCTAAAACTGTTACATAGCCATGATATGGGTACGCGAAACGTACACAGGATGTTCCTAACAAATATACATAGAACATAGGAGTCCCAAAACACGTAACGACTTCTTAGTTCAGGTACGAAACTTTTTATTACCTTTGAGTTTATAGGTTCTTCGACATAAGGAGAGAGATACACATTCTTTCTACTCTGGCTTTTCCATCTGCCCCCACCCCCATCTCGTGCAGCACCTACCCAAGGCCTCCGCGAGCAAGCGAAAGTCAACCGTCTTCTCCCGAGGCAGGACTCAACTCGTCTAACTGACTTTTTCAAAATAACCCAAATCCTCCGCGCGCTTCCGGTGCGTGATATCACCCGCACTCTGTAGTCCCGTTTCCCATCTGGGCTATTGTGACATCTCTGAGTGACACGTCCGCTCCGCGCACGCGCGTGAACACCTGTGTTAATATTGCACCTAAGTAACCCATGCACTGAGCCGAAAGGTTCTCAGCCTAACTAAAACCCAAAGGCATAAAACGAAATCCCTCGGCGATTATATTACAAAACTAGTTTAGATTTATTTCATCGATACTGCTATATGGATGCACTACATGGACGCTAACTAAACGGCTGGAGAAGAAACTTGACGGCAACTAAACAAGAATGTTGAGAGCAATACTGAACAAGCCCTGCCGACAATACCCCACGAGACGCCAACTGTACGGCCACTTGCCTCCCATCACGAAAACCATACAGGTTAGACGAGCCAGACACGCCGGACACTGCTGGAGAAGCAAGGACGAGCTCGTAAGTGACGTACTCCTATGGACCCCCACATATGGCCAAGCAAAAGCAGGACGACCAGTCCGAACTTACATACAGCAGCTATGTGAGGACATGGGATGTAACCCAGAAGACCTGCCGGAGGCGATGAATGATAGGGAGAAGTGGCGAGAGATGGTTAGGGATATCCGTGCTGGCGGCACGACATGATGATGATGATGATGAGTTTAGATTTGGTGGAAAGCTAAAAGTAATTAGCACCTAGTGAAGATCGAGTTCACTACATATTATCAATTGATCTAGCATGTTAACAGTCACATTTCGAGGTTCGCAGTTCATTCATGATGGAAACAAGTTGTGGTTTATAGACGTGGTTATCACGGATATTACAAGTTTATTTACAAGTGAATAGACCACATATTATGCCGGCGAATGATTAGAAGATAAACTTGTATACTAGATAACCGCTCATAGTCAAGAACAAAGAAAATTCTATATAGTACGGTAAAATACAAAGAAACCCGCCTTTGTACAGTGGTTAGCACACTAGCATTGTGGAATGTTTGCTAGTATAGTGAGTGTGATCCTCACTGAGATGTGCACATCGGCAAATACAAATACTTTTGTGCACGTAGTCACGACCATTTATTTTCGTGTTTTTTATCAAAAGAAAAATCCATTGAATTTGGAACGAATTTTTGAAATTGGTTGTATCATATCAGTGAAAACTTTTAACGAATTTAGAGTTGTGAAGCTCTTTTGATTTGGTTTTGTTTCTTTGTTTAATGGCATATCAACCTCCACGGGTTATTTAATGTCACAACTATCCTTTCAGTGGAACAGTAGAGGTACTATTTAACCCATAGCTGTGGGAGGGGATAAGGAGGTTCATACTTTTCCCAAGGGTAATAAACGTAAGTGAATGTAATTGACCGACTAGAGTTCGAATTGGATTACTATATTGTCTCAGTCAGCCAGAATTTCCCCTGAACCTTTTTAATTCGTTTTATAGCAGTAATACTCTTCTGGCTAAAAGAATATTTTCTCAACTAATGGCGTCTTTGTCATGATTATATAGCGTCTTTTTTTTTGGCGGGGGCGGGGAAAAGGTAAACTAATGAAACGGTAACATTTGTTGATCTATTCAGTTCTCGGTTCAGACTATTTATATGACCTTCCTCATCATCATCATTACCATAATCATCATCACAGTCTGCTATTTGATTAAAAATATTTTTAGCTTTGCGAGAGAAGAAAATGTTTAATTAGTTATCTCCCAAGAGTGTAATTTATTTTCAACTGAAGACATGGCTCAGTGGTTGAATCTGTAGATTTAAAATTAAGAAGACTAGGAAAATCATTCAAAACGTTACTTTTTTGAAAATGATTTGCCCTTTCGTCTGATTGTCAGTCTAGTCCTTGAACAATTAAAGATTATCATTTGAACCGATATGACAACCTCAAAGGTGCTGGTGGCGTAACGGTTATCATCGTCTGAAATGGATCCGGCGACCAGAGTTCAAATTCGGAATAAGGCTATTTGCATTTCATATAATGCTAATATCCTTGTGAAAAGTATAAATTCAACTTTTCTCTTCTCAAGTTATGGATAAATAATCGAGTAAACTGGGCACTTAAGTCTTGTTATAACAATAGGTCTGAGAAAAGGATAAATCCAAATTCAAACCAGTTATAAATCTGTAAGGGGTGTCATTTTATAAGTTATCGGTAAATAGAAGTGCAGACAGAGCTATTTAGCCTTGGTACAACCAGTGCAGCAGAAGGAAAACTCTGAAGCCAAACTAGTCGTAGGTCTGGAGTGGGATGTTTATTCTCTAAGTTATAGGTAAATAGTCGGTCAGACTGGGCAATTTAGCCTTGGTATAACAACCAGTGAAGAAGAAGGAAAACTCTGAATTGAAATTAGTTACGTTTAAAAATAACTTTGTTTTGCAACCTGTTTGTGGCCAAGGGGTTAGGTAATATACAACCTCAAAGGCTTTCGACAGTTTGAGGTAACAGAATAATCTCGCAAATCTGTTCTTGTAAGTTCTCACTGGAAACTTCGTGATTATCTGCTACATCCGTATCATAATAGGTGTATTAATGGCAATAGTTTGATGTTATTTATAGACTGCCCGTAAAGTGTAAGAGTTTATTTAAATTTAATTCGAGTTTTCCTTCTTTGTGATGAATATTTGCCAAAGATCACCGTCTCCTCGCGTTGGAAAAGAAACCCATATTTGGCTTGTCTCCAATTCAACTGTTTCGAAAAGTGTGCGGTTTATGTGTCTATATTTACCTGTTATTTGAAAAAGAAATTTTTCTCGACATTTTTTTCCTTGTCTCTGACTAATTCTGACGGCTCAAAACTAAACCATTTCCTTCCGGGAGAAAAATCTATTTTTAAAACTGTTTGTGGAAGCTTCATTTATAATACATGAAAATAAGACGAGAGAGAGAGAGACCGACAGACAGACAGTGTGTGTGTGTGTGTGTGTGTGTGTGTGTATCTCACACACACACACACACACACACACACACACACACACGCTGAGCCAAAATGATGAATTGGTATTGAGGTCAGCAGTTAAACCACAGCTTATAGAAACTTGTCATGTTTTTCTTGATGTAAATAGGAAACTTAGAAAAGACGAACGAAAATTTTTATTCCGACTAGAAATTGTTTTATTATGAGATTATTTTTAAAGGAATGGGTTGCATGTGATATCTAGCTAGAAAGCTAGCAAGCGAGCAAACAAGCTACCTATGCAAATGTACAAATATGAAAAATAAAAAAAAAAATTTTTTAAAGTTATTCAGAAGCTCATTTTATTTATTGTTGAATTATTTGCCACTTTAAACGTTTCGGGTTTTACATGAAACCATTTTCAAGGCAGTTGATATATGATATATCTTCTGAATTAGATTTAATTTTATTCTTTAAAATGAAATGAAAAAAGTGAAAGTGTTATAAAATAGCCGAGGGATTTCGGTTCATGCCTTTGAGTTTAGTTAGGCTGAGAACCTTTCGGCTCAGCACATGGGTTAGTTAGAGGCAATTGAGGCAGGTGTTAACGCGGGTGCGCGAGGGCGGGTGGAGGTGTTACTCAGATGTCATAACAGTCCGAGACGATTCTGGGTGACAAGGTGCGGGTGACGTCACGCACCGGAAGCACGCGGAAGTTTGTGTGAGAATTTGAAGAAAATAAGAGTCGGGCACTAGACGCCAAACGAGAAGGATCGATTTTTGGAGCTCGCAGGCGCGAGGCGAACTTGCGCCCTATGGGGGGCCGCTCGAGTTGAGGGCCAAATGAATAAGACAGCATAGAAGATTGTGTCTCTCCTCCTTACGTCGAAACCTTTAACTCGAAGTGAATAAAAGGGTTTCGTACCTGAACAAGAAGTCGTTACGTGTTTTCGAATTCCGAGATTCCTATGTTCTTTATATATTCTATAGTAATGAACATTACATGTCCATTTCGCACATAATGTCAATTGTGAATATGGTACAAAAGAACTTTTATCATTCTTTTCCAGTTAGTGGCGTTTTGTTTTAAAACTGTGTGATATACTTTGTGTTAAAAATTTCTTTTAAAGCGTAACGTATATATATATATATATATATATATATATATATATATATATATATATATATATATATATATATGTCTATATATATATCTATATATATATATCTATATCTATATATATATCTATATATATCTATCTATATCTATATATATATCTATATATATATCTATATCTATATCTATATATATCTATATATATATCTATATATATATATACAAATATATATATATATACATATATATATATATATATATATATATATATATATATATATATATATATATATATTTCGTTGAACATAATAGACATTTCTTGTCTACAAATTTTTTTGTTGATCCTTTCATATTGCCGTATTGATTTTATAATATTCGACGGGAATTGGTTGATATATCTTCCATAATTATTTATTTCCCAAGTACTTTCTGCCCGACTTAGGGGAGGAAATATTACAAAAGTGATGTAACTTTTGTATGTACATTACTACTTTGTAAGAAGAAGGGCGTCTGTGCCATTGCAGTGTGTAGAATTGCTTTTTTATATCTGAAGGGGCATTCACTTTTAAAGTTGAGGGTACAAGAGTTATTATAAGAGGGTTTTTTTGTAAGTAGAGGTAGCGAAGTTATTATTGTTGTTAGTGTCAATGAGAACATCTAAAAAGGAAATATATATATATATATATATATATATATATATATATATATATATATATATATTTCTTTTATTTTCTTCCCTTCCTTTATCTTTACACTTCTTTATTATGCAGCTATTTGTAATCTAGAAAGAATTATAACTAGAAGAGCGATAAAAAACAAACAAACATTAAAAGTGAGTATCAATATAAAGTAATTGATGAAAACTATTTCGAATAAGGGATCGCGTAAATTTTCAGAACTAATTTAATTATATAAGAAGATAAGCTGGAAAAAAAAACAACAAAACAAACGAGCCTTTGTTTAATGGTATCGTATTTGGAAATACCGTCAAATTTATTTCCCTAGATCAATCTATCTATCTATCTATTTTAAACTTTAGTCCCACTATTACGTTCACTTTCGGATAAGCATCAACGAGAAAGGTATGAACCCCTTCACCCTCTCAGCTATGAGTTAAATAGTACCACTGGAGGTGCCCGTGGTGTAATGGTTATCGTCGTGGGAAATGGACACGGCGACACGAGTTCAAATCCTCGACGAGACTGATTGCATTTCACATAGCACTAATACCCTTGGGAAAGGTATGAATCCGATTATTCTCCATCCAGCTCTGGGTAAATAGTAGGGCAGACTGTTTTCTTCAGCCTTGGCGAGGCAACTAATCTAGGAGAAGGAAAACTCTGAATTCAAACCTGTTAAACTCCGCTTAAAAATTGACCTTGTGTCATATCCTGCCCGAGCGGAGGGGTTGGTAAATATGATAGTACCACTGTTATTCTTCTACAAGGATAGAGTCTGTTTTAAATAACCCACAAAAGATAATAGGCCATTAAATAAAAAAGCAAAATCTATCTATCTATCTATCTATTAGTAAAATTCCCATTATGTTTTGTTTATATGTAGTCGTAAACTAGAAAAAGTAGGTATATAGCAATGAGGTTTTTATAAGAGGAATGCTTTTAGAATAGAATCTAAATGAATAAAGCAATTTCCAATCCAATTTGCAACAGAATGTCAATTTTGTGGTGCCCAGGTTTAAGCAGAATGTTATTAAAAAAGAATTACCGCAATATAGTGGAGATAACCATCAAATGCTAATTAGAAACCTTTATTCTTTTAACTTTTCACTTCCTGTACAACATTTCATTCTCAATAGATTATCATGTAAATAAAACTGTAAGATTAATACAATTCAATATTGATTATTATCATATTTACCCAACCCCTCCGCTCGGGCAGGATATGACAAGGTCAATTTTTTAAGCGAAGTTTAATAGGTTTGAATTCAGAGTTTTCCTTCTCCTAGACTAGTTGCCTCACCAAGGCTGAAGAACCTAGTCTGCTCTACTATTTACCCATAGCTGGAGGGAGAATAATTGGATTCATACCTTTCCCAAGGGTATTAGTGCTATGTGAAATGCAATCAGTCTCGTCCAGGTTTTGAACTCGCGTCGCCGGGTCCATTTCCTGCGACGATAACCATGATACCACGGGCACCTCCTAATATTGATTATTATAAGCGACAAATTAAAGAAACTGGTAACAAAATGATCGGGTTAAGAAGTGGAGATCTGAAGAGAGAAACTGAATCTCATTTAATAGCAGTGCAAAATAACACCATAAGAACTAATTATGTCGAAGCAAATATTGATAATATAGAGAAAAATAGGAAGTATAAATTATGTGGTGACAGAGATGAAACGGTAAGTCACACAAACAAATGCAGCAAACTGACACAAAAAGGAATACAAGACGAGGTAGGCATAAATGGTTAGGAAAGGTGATCTACTGGTAATTGTTAAAGAGATTAAAATCTGAACGTGCAGACTAATTTTATATGCACAATTCAAAATCTGTCCAAGAAAATGTGACCCATATTCTCTGGGACTTTGAAATACAGACGGCTCAGCTAATCCCGGCCAGAAGACAAACCAAGTGTTAATCAACAAGAAAAAAAAAAGAACTTGTCAACTAGTGGATTTTGCCGTTCCAACGGACCATAAAGTGAAAATAAAAGAAAGCAAAAAGATAAACAAATATTTGGACCTTGCCAGGGAGCTGAAAAAGCTATGAAAGATGAAAGTGACGGTGATACCAATTGTAGTTACTGTACTTGGAACAGCCATGTAAGGATTGGAAAAAAGACTGCAGGAATTGGAAATCAGAAGAAAAATCGAGACTATTCAAATCACAGCATTGTTAAGATCGGCTAGCATACTGAGAAGAGTCCTGGAGACCTGAAGAGACTAGCTGTCACTCAGACTCCAATGAAAGACCACCAATTTACGCTGGTGTGAAAAACTCACAAAGTGTAAGATAATAGTAATGCACAGGGGGCTATAAATTTCATAAATCGCAAGAAAAGATTATCCATCGCATGTACATGGACTACATCAAACTGTTTGCATGTTTGTTTGCTTGTTTGGGTTTTATGGCATATCAGCCATTGTAGGTTATTTAATGCCAAATCCATTTTAATACAAATAATCACTTCTATTTCAAACAATTCAGTTTAGCGAAAGTACAGTTTAAATGTCAAAACAGTTCTATTTCAAACAATTCAGTTTAGCATAAGTACACAGTTTAGTTCTATTTTACCCATAGATATGATCCTCTCAGGTGCTACCACTCCAGGCCAGAATGGACCTGGGAGCGATGGCAATGAAGAGGTACTCCGCATTCCCCAAAGCTGCAGCATTACAGGAACCTCACCATCAGATTGTTTAGTGTCATATCTAGGACACTCGTTGGCGGGGAGGTTTACCCCTCTGAAAAGAAGCAGTCGGTGTATTCTACAGCCCCAGCCGACTGGGCAAAAAACTTTTTGTAGAAAATGAAAAAGAATTGGGAACTCTTATACTAACAATGACAATATACACTCAAGATATAGCAATGGAATTTGACATAGAAAAATTTGCCATGCAAATAATGAGGAGAAGAAAAAAGACAAATATCGGAAGGAATAGAATCGTCAAATCAGGAAAGAATTAGGACGCTCAGAGAAGAAACCTACAAGTACTTGAAAATATTGGAAGCAGACATCATCAAACAAATAGAAATGAAAGAAAAAAAATAACAAAAGAGAACCATTGACGAACGAGAAAACTACTCGAAACCAACAAGGAGGTGTTCTCGAGGTGTAATGGTTAAAGTGCTGGACTGTGAAATTGTAGTAAAGCGAGTTCGAACTCCAGTCTTATCAAATCTTATAAACTCTTGGCTGTCCTTGTAAGATACTCGCGACTGTTCTTGAAATAGACGAGGGAAAAACCCAGACAAATGGACCAGGGGACAAGAAAACCAATGACGATACATAAGGCTTTACATTCGAGAGATGACATGACAGATTATAGGTATAAAGAAAAGAAATTGGTGCGCTTCAGACGACCACCAAAAAGGGAAAGGAGGAGATAGAAATCGGAGGACGAGTCGAGGCCTTCCAAATTACAGTATTGTTGAGGTCGGTCAGAATACTGAGAAGAGTTCTGGATACTTGAGGAGACTTGCTGTCACGCGGACTCCAGTGAAAAAACATCAGCTAACGCTGGTTTTAAAAAACTCGTAAGAAGTAATATTATAGCTTTATACAATTTTAAACAAACAACTTATTTTTATATTTATTTTCAAAATTGAAATTTCAGAAAGTCTTTAAGTTAAGAATTAAATAGCAGTATCAATCTTATCCATGTGTAACTTTCGGAGGGTCGTAAGTTACACGCGAACCAATGACGAGAGTTATAAGTAAACAATTAGAAATTAAACTAGGACCATTTACGCAAGAAGCACTCGACTCGGTACAAAAAAAAAATAAAATAAAAAATAAAAAAAGCAGCAGGGCTCGATGAAAGGATCAAAACCCTATAGACGGATGGACGAAGGGATGCATCTTCTCCTTCCCTAAAAAAGGTGACCTCGGATTAGCCAAGAACTACCAAGGTATAACCCTTACATCCATAGCGGCCAAGATATACAATGCTCTACTACGAAACCGCATAGAACGTAAAATTGAGAACATACTTAGGAAGAACCAAAATGGCTTCCGGAGGAATAGATCCACGACGTCACAAATTTTGATTATCCGTCGAATTCTTGAAGGTGTATGCGCAAAAAAACTACAGGCAACAATATTATTTGTCGACTTTACCAAGGCCTTTGACTCCATTTACAAAGGAAAGATGGAGCAAATTCTACTCGTCTAAGGCCTACCAAAAGAAACTGTCGCAGCCATAATGATGCTATATAGAAACATGAAAGTAAAGTCCGTTCCCTGGATGGAGACACAGACTACTTCGATATTGTAGCAGGTATACTGCAAGGAGACACATTAGCCCCATACCTCTTTATCATCTGTCTAGACTACTTGCTTAGAACATCTAGTGATAAAATCAAAGAAAACAGTTTCAAGCTAACAAAGGAAAGAAGCAGAAGATGCTCCGTATAAAGAATTACGGACGCCGACTACGCCGATGATATAGCGCTACTGGCAAATGCATCCACCTAAGCCAAAACCCTGTTACATAATCTGGAACGAGCAGCTGCAGGCATAGGCTTCCATATCAATGCACACAAGGAATATATGTGCTTTAATCAAAGAGGCGATATCTCCACACTAAACGGTAGCTCTCTGAAACTGGTAGACAAGTTCCCCTACCTAGGAAGCGGTGTCTCATCAACCGAGACAGACATCAACACGCGACTGGCAAAGTCATGGACAGCTATCGGACATATGGAAGTCAAACATGACCGATAAAATAAATCGCAGTTTCTTCCAAGCAGCGGTCGCGTCGATACTGCTGTATAGGTGCACTACATGGACGCTAACTAAACGTATGGAGAAAAGACTTGGCAACTACACAAGAATGCTGCGAGTAATATTGATCAAATCTTGGAGGCAGCACCCCACAAAGCAAGAGCTGTACGGCCACCTACCACCCATCGCGAAAACTATCAAAGTTAGACGAACTAGACACGCAGGACACTACTGGAGAAGTAAGGACGAACTCATAAGTGATGTACTCCTGTGGACCCCTTCACATGGACGAGCAAAAGCAGGATGTCCAGCTAGAACCTACATACAGTAACTTTGTACCGATACGGGACGTAGCCCTGAAGACCTACTGGAAGCAATGGACGATAGAGAAAGGTGGCGAGATAGGGCCAGGGATATCCGTGCTGATGGCGTGACATGATGACGATGATGAATATAATCATGAACCTCCATTACAACGGGAACCCAACGGGTCCATGGGTCGTCTTGTTGAATATTACTTTTGAGGCTAAAGTTCAGGAGTGGTCGAATAGACTAATGTAAGTATAACAATAATCCCATTTAATTGACTTAAAAAAAATTAATATATCCATCGTGACTTTGTTGGTATGAACCAGTTGAATTTTTTTTTTTTGAACTCTTGGTTGTCAGGACTGTTTAATGATAAGAAAACTGAAGAGTCACGTTGTGAAGCTGATATTAAAACAGTTGTCTCATGGTCTCGTAGTTTGACAGTCTCTCCTCATTAAGTACAGTTTACTTCTGAACTTCTGTCATAAGGCATGATAAAGGCACCTACTGTAGTGTGATTGTTTGTGAGTTTCGCAGATCAATTCTCGAGCATAATACATTCGGTCGAAATTAGGTACTCTTTTGCTGTAGCTTTTTACTAAACTCAGCTAAACTGTCATACCGATAACAAACTGTTCTTGGTTTGGTAGTTTAATGGCATATCAACCTTTGTAGGTTATTTAATGCCAAAGCCATTCTCCTAGAAGAACAGTGGTGGTACTATTTAACCCATGGCTGGGAGGATAAGGAGGTCCATACCTTTCCCAAGGGTATTTGCCCGAAAGTGAACGTAATAGCGCGACTGGAGTACGAACTCGCTTACTACGATTCTGCAGTCCATCGCTTTAACCATTACACCACGAGGACATTACCCCGCGGAAACTGTTCTCATAGTGTGTTCTATTTTCACTGCGTGCCCCATACTTCTTGAAAATTTTCAAAATCAGTTTGACGACATGTATAAAGAGAAACAAATACAAAGAATTAATCTGTTTTTTTTTTAATGGAATATCTCAGAAAACTATTTTTTTATAAAATTTCCGGGAAATAATTCCATTGTGTAAGAAATTTCCGGGTTGTGTCATTAGAAACAGTCGAGACAGGTTTCTTTCTGATGGAAACGAAATGATTCCAAACAGAAATTGGGATCAAGCAAAAAAAAAAAAAAAAAAAGAATTAATGGCTTCTTGTAATCAGCAGTCAGTTTAATGCATGTATTTGATTGGTTGATTGATTGATTTAACTGCATGTCAACCCGTCTAGGGTTATTTTATGCCCAGAGATTAGGGAATCGTGTTCATTGTACGTTTATATTAATCTCTTTTGTGTAGTAGTTTCTTTAGAGATGTTTTTGTACAGGGTTATTTGATTTCAAGTATTCCTCTATAATACGAACAATTTGCACCCAGCTATACATTTTCACGCAATTAATAATAACAATAATAATAATGAATGGGTGGGCAAGGTGATCCACTGGGAATTGTGCAAGAAATTTAAATTTAACCTTACGAACAAATGGTACATGCCCAACCCAGCAGCTGTCCTGGAAAATGAGACACATAAACTCGTATAGGATCTTAACACACAAATGGATCATTTAATCTTGGACAGACGACCAGATCTTATAATAATCAACGAAAGGAAAAAAAAGAGAACTTTCAAAATTTTGGACTTTGCTGTCCCGACTGACTACAGAGTAAAATTGAAAGAAAGTGAAAAGAAGTATAAGTACCTGGATCTTGCTAGGGAATTGAAAAAAACTGTGGAACATGAAAGTGACGTTTATATCAATCATAATTGGTGCTCTTGGTACAGTCACTGAAGAATTATTAAAGAGACTGGAGGACTTGGAAATAGGTGGACGAGTGGAGACCATCGAAACTACTACATAATTGAGATCGGCCAGAATACTGAGAAGAGTCCTGGAGATTTGAAGAGCCTTGTTGTCACTCAAACTTCAGTGAAAGACCATCCGCTCACGCTGATGTGAAAAACTCTCAAGGAGTTGTAATAATAATCCTTAGCAAATAGTTATAGTTTCAAGTAACTCTTTTTTTATACAAATAATTTACAGTTATATGGTAATAAGTATTCCTATCTTACACGTATAATTTTCCAACCGTTCTATTTGATTTGTAGATGAAACCTTAACAGGTACTTCCACTCTGGGTCATAGTGAAAAGATACTCCCCAACAACTCGAGAACTGGATACAACCAGTGTATTCTAAGCCCGATGACAGAGTGGTGTATACATATGAGGTGGTTAATTTTCGATTATAGACAAGCATAAACTATTTTTTTATTTGATTTATCGATCTGACTTTTATGTTTTCTCTGCGTAGCTACTTGGCGTTCGTTCAGTGCTACCCAAAGAAATTCGGTCAGTGTACAATGCTAGTAAGATAAATTCTAAATAGATTTGGTCGGCTTGCGCCAATTGATTGCAGAGTTCAATCGAATTTGAACAGATGGGATTTTTATTGGATGTTTGCACGCGGACGAAGTGTTAATCGCTCGTCTCGAGGCAGTTCAAGAGGCACCAATTACTTGAACTTTGACCTCACAGGAACTCGTTGAGATAAAATGATTGATTTCTACTTCATTCCACTGTAGACCATGAGAATATCTCTGCTGTCAGGAAGCAAAAAGAAGAGAATTTTGATTCTTAAGAAAAGTGGTAGATTTCCGATCTTATTTTTATCGTTATGTATGTACTAGCCGATGTACCCAGACAGGATGTGACACAAGGTCATTTTTTAAGCTGAGTAAGATTGGTTCGAATACAGAGTTTACAATGAACTAATAATAGAAGAATGGAGGACTACCACACTATTTATTCTCCGATAAACACTTCTCAGGTTTTGAAATTCAAGTTAACCTAACCAAAGTTAAAGAACTGGGTGTGTGCTACAATTTTCCCAATAGGAGAAGAACAAATGGGTTCATATCTTTTCCAAAAACGCTAATGTTCTTGAAAAAAATATGAGTTCATTTGTTCTTTGTGAAATACAAACAGCATCGTCTAGGATTTGAACTCAGGTCACCAATTTCATTTTCGACAACGATTACTGTCTAAGAGGCTATAGATATAATCTTAAAAATCTTGAAAATTTCATGAAATTTATAAGCTCGGTGAAAGGTACTTTGATCTTGAATAATGCTAAAAAAATATCAAAAATAAATTCTTTAAAAACATTATCATAAAGATTCTAAGACTTTTCAAGACTGTGCATTGAGCAGTTCAGAATAACTTGTCTCTGTCGGAAATAATATTTACCAGCATACAGGGGAAAAAGAATTGTGCCTAAAGTGCTGGACTGCGACATTGTAGGACGCGAGTTCAAACTCCAGTCGCGCAATCACGTTCACTTTCGGACTAATGCCTTTGGAAAAGGTATGAAACCCCTTATCCCCCACAATGAGTTAAATTGTACCATTACAATCATTCTACAAGGATGGCTCTGGCATTAACTAACCTACGAAACTTGATATGCCATTAAACAAAGAAACCAAACAACCTTACACTAAGGAATAGTCTTGTGATCATTATGACCATTTGTGATCCAAGATCCGACGTAACTGGATATTTCAGCAAGAATTTACGCACAAATAGAGCTTAGCGTAACAGTTATCGTCGTTGGACATTGAATCGGTGGGCCTGATTTCAAAACCTGGACCTGGCTGTTTGCATCTCACTTTGCATTCATACTTTTGGGAAAGGTATGAATCCATCTCTTCTCTCTTCAGCTAAAGGTAAATAATCAGACAGACTCGGTTCTTTATCCTTGATTAGGCAACCGGCCTAAGAGAAGGAAAACTCTAAACCCAGCTTTAATTCTCTTAAAGACCTAGTGTCACATCCAGCCAGTGGAGGAGGGGTTGGGTAAATACACACAAAAAATTACATAAAAATTTGGAATAAATCATTCATTATTTAAGTTAAAGAAATAAAAGCAAAACAAAACAAAACACCAGGTACCTCTGCTACCCTTAAAGCTAGAAAGCATGCTTGGGATATGGAGAATTATAATTGATATAGCAATTGGGGGTTGTGGTAGACAGGGAAAACGTTAAAAGCGGACCGATAACCAATTGTAGTATTTTATATATAGATATATAATGTTTTCCCCTAAAAGGCTGTTATGAATACAACTTCAATTATGAGAGGACTGAAAAACCAAATAGTTATGTCTGTGTTAATCGGATAAAGCAAATTCTTTTGCCAAATTAACTCATTGCGATCGGTATTGTATTTATCCCGCTTGAGAAAACTTGGAAGTCCCTGCAGACTGGAAGGACGCCCAACAAGTCATCATCTTGAAGAAAGGAGACAGATGAGATTGTGGCAACTACTGCGGGATTCTCTTCATACCAGAGAAAGAATTCACCCGGATACTGTTCAACAGACTATCGACTCTAGTGGAGGATTTCTGACTTAAAGCACAATGTTATTTCCGCGCAAACCGGGGAACCACAGACATGATCTTCTTGCGACTATCATATTTACCCAACCCCTCCGCTTGGGCAGGATATGACACAAGGTCAATATCTTAAGTGGGGTTTGACAGGTTTGAATTTAGAGTATTCCTTCTCCTAGACTAATTGCCTCACCAAGGCTGAAGAAATCAGTCTGTCCTACTATTTACCCATAGCTGGAGGGAGAATAATTGGATTCATACCTTTCCCAAAGGTATTAGTGCTATGTAAAATGCAATCAGTCTCGTCCAGGATTTGAACTCGTGCCGCCATGTCCGTTTTCTATGACGATAACCATTGCACCACGGACATCTCTTCTAGTGACTAATGCGAGAGAAATGCATTGAACAGAAAACGTGATATTTGTCGACACTGTGGACAGGGAAGTGTTATGGAACATTCTACGGAAACTAGGGTATCCTGACCAGTTCGTCTAGCTTGTATCTGCGTTGCATACAGGAATGAAGGCATCAGTCATCTTAAGAGGAGAACTCTCGGAACCATTTGAGTTTGGGAACGGAGTGAAGCAGGGCTGTGTTT
The DNA here is from genome assembly GCA_963585895.1 of Sepioteuthis lessoniana. Taxonomy (NCBI): domain Eukaryota; kingdom Metazoa; phylum Mollusca; class Cephalopoda; order Myopsida; family Loliginidae; genus Sepioteuthis; species Sepioteuthis lessoniana. The sequence goes on along the minus strand of CAUZXS010004332.1, from coordinate 77,076 downwards.
TTGCCCCCACATTGTTCTTGATTTTTCTTTCAATAATACTGTCTGATGCCTTTACTGATTTTACCCAAGGAGTATGGATACGGATTAGACCGAGAGCAAAAGTGGCCAATGCTAGTCTTCAAAAAAGACTAGAAATGTTCTGGTAAGCAAGCTCATGTTTGCTGACGACACTGCCTTCGTGGCATACAACCAACAGGATTTTTTTTAAATCTGCGAAAATATTTAGGAAGAAAATTAACCTCAAGAAAACCGGTTATGTATTAGCCTTTTCCAGGGTCTCATGACATTGGCCATGACATACAGATAGAGGACCAGGTACCAACCCAAGTAAAAAAATGCAAATATCTAGATTCCACAATCGCCAACAACAACAGACTAGATGCGGAACTAGGTACACGAACGTCAAATGCTTCCAAGGCCTTTGGCGGACTAATGAAGCGACTCTGGCTCAATAAAGACTTCTCCATCAAAAATAAATGTGTATCCCACCATAGTTCTCTCAACTCTTATGTACGGCGCAGAAACTTGGACGGAATACAAAGTAGATGCCCAAAGACTCCACGTCTGTAGGCTGCATTACTTGTGCAAAATACTGGATGTGAAGTCTTGGTTGCATATTCCAAATAAACTCATCTCGGAAAAATCTGGACTCCATGGCATGTACGATATGTTCTCCCAATGAAATCAATAATCATATTTACCCAACCCCTCCGCTCGGGCAGGATATGACACAAGGTCATTTTTAAACGAAGTTTAACAGGTTTGAATTTAGAGTTTTCCTTCTCCTAGACTAATTGCCTCACCAAGGCTGAAGAACCTAGTTTGCCCTACTATTCAACCATAGCTGGAAGGAGAATAATTGGATTCATATCTTTCCCAAGGGCATTAGTGCTATGTGAAATGCAATTAGTCTCGTCCAGGATTTGAACTCGTATCGTCGTGTCTATTTCCTACGACGATAACCATTACACCACGGGCACCTCCAATGCAATCAATAATGGGCTGGCTACTTGAATAGATCTGAGGACAACAGACTGCTACAAGAGATCATGTACTTCAACAAAGAGAACGGTCATGTAAAACAGGTTGACCAAAACTTAGGCCTCAGGACATCATCAAAGGACATTTGGGGGTCAAGAAAATCCCTTTAAACAAATGACAATACCTGCCCTAAAGACGGGAAAACTGGAGGAAGAAATCAACGGGATGTCATCAATGGATATAATCGAAAGCTAATAGTACTGTATTAATAAAAATGAACCAGAAATTGTTTTACGATTAAGACAGACTCTTGAAATTTAGTTAGCAAGAAATTAATGGTTAAAACGAAGCTGGTTGTCTTGGTTCTTCACTAAATGTTTTCGGTGTGGACGATTAGCCGATCAGTTATTGGCATAGAAAATGAAAACGGTGACTCGATTTCAAATCCTGGACGAAGCTGTTTGCATTTTACTTCTCTCAAATGCCTTCGAGAAAGAAATGAATCCATGTTCTCCTTCCAACTATGGGTACATTAGAAGACAGACCGGGTCTTTTAGATTTGGTAAGGCATCTAGTGAAGAAGGAGAAAACTCTTCATTCAAACTAACTGTACTCCGTTTGAAGAATTGACCTAAAGTTACATTCTCCCTTTATTGATGGGGTTCGATACATCGACAAGTTTCCTTTTTCAAGAAAAAAAGATGTGTAATTATAATCGTCCTGTCAAATTTTACGTCGGATTTTCATATAACTTGGGAACAAAGATTTTACAAGTATATGAATGAAATAACTACCAGGAGAGTATATTCATATATGGTAGCGTTTGTATTTGCATATATTTGTCTGAGTTATTCATTGATAAATCTTAACGGCATGTAAACTCTATTTTATTCTTAGAGGTTAGTGAATTGCATATATTGTACGTTTATATTTACGTTTTTTGTGTAGTTTCTTAAGTTTTTTGCACCCGGTTATATGTTATCACAGTTAATTTGAAAGCAGATTTATTTGAGTCATAGATGAGACTCAAACAGATATTATCACTCCAGATAAGAGTGAACCTGGGAGTAATGAAGAAGTACTTCACACTCCCCAAATTTCCAGAGCTAGAGTTTCATCACCAGATGCAGTTTAGTTTGATATCCAGAACACATGTTTTTGGGTAGTCTTATTCCTCGGCAAGAAATACTGTCAGGATATTCTAAGCCTCGCCGGCAGGATAGGCATATGTTTAAGGTTCGAAGGCTTGTAACATTATCAATTGGTAAAAGACCTCCAGTTGCAAATAATTGGCGACCGTAGTCGAGGGCAACTAGAAGGCTCCCTTTTCAATAGCTACTACACCGAGATGTAGGGGAGGGCCCTACTCCTTTCCCAGGATTGCTCCTCTTTACCCTTGATACGTACCTTATATTGCTGAGTGTTAAGCAAGGAGGTATTAAGTATCATTTTTAAAGTCTTTGGTATGACGCGACCTGGGATTGAACCCCGGTCTCCTGGACCATTGGCTAACACTCTACCCTCGAGGACAATTTGCAAATATTCGGACATAAAATTGAAGTTTTGCTTTTTATCTTGTGTTTCTGTTTCTATTTCTGGAATGCCAGAATCATCAAAGACAAAATCGATAATCGAAATATTTGAATGAGAAAATCAAAATAATTAACTGGTCTTACAAAAGAAAGAAAAAGAATATAAGGGCACACGGCTGTTGGGAAGTGTTTAACAAGTAAAACTCACAAGACTATCACTACTGTAATGAGTTCGTTTCTCACCGGGTAATTTGTACTTGTGGTTTTGCTTATGAAGAAGCCGAATTTAGTAATGACTGAAAATGAATATATGAAAGAAAAAAGGAAAGAAAGAAAGAGAGAAAAAAAGGAATGAAAGAAAGAAAGAGAGAATGAAAAAAATATCCGAATCTAAAGAATCTGACCGAGTAAAAAAATAAATAAAATATTGTTGGTTATTCTAAAAACAAAAATTAGTAACATCAAATTTTTCCTCCGGGATTATTGTACGAGATATCGTTGCTGTAAAATCGAAGTGCTTCAAATTAAGAAAACTGCCCTACGTCAAATTTCTAGATATGCACACATAGGAAAAAGTCAGGTCACACACACACACACACACACACACACTAGTTTGAACTCTCCGTGTAATGTTTCCATACGTTATACGAGATGTGTTCAAAACGTATTGAGACTGAATCTGTTTTTACCTAGACAGAAATGTACAATGAATAAAGATACATTTTCTTTAAAATAGTTTACCTCGGCATTTAACACACTTATTCCAACGAGTCTTTCATTGGTGGAAACACCTCTTTTTATATGGTGCACCGTCGTAATGAAATTATTCCGTTGTATTTCTTCACGTCTTTCAAGATGTGAGATGAATTTCCAAACAATTTAGAAACAATTTCTGCTGTGTATGTAGGTGGCAGCACTTGCAAAATTTTGTGTTTCGCCAAAAGTTGCTGATCAAAAAGCTGATAATTGGCACTGACTCGTCTACACGAAGTGTAGACGTCTAGACAGCAATTAAGACGTCTAGACATCATCACTCACCACTTTAAGTTTGCTCATTTGCTCAGCTATGTACACGTCTTCAATTAAATCTAAAATAAAAAAAACAAGTTTTGGTATTGATACTTCTGATCACACCTCGTATAAGTGAACACGTTTAGTTCCATGAAACTAAATTCCCTTCAAGCGAATTTGCATCAACCATATTTAATTCAGTACAGCCACAATATAATTTTTTCTTTAATTAAAATGTAAATATTTTCCTTTTACTTAAAATGTTTTTGAAAATCGGAAATTCATTTACCAGAAGAAAAACAGTAATTCCTAATTTCATAATGGTAGATTGCCAAGTTTTTTGGAACATCAAAAGTCGACCAAACTCACTTGTGAGATTAACAGGTATTAAGCTTGACAAAGAGAAAAAGGTAAAAACAGAAATAATAAAATTCATTCCGATGAAACTTGCAGATGTTTCTACTACACAGAAATGTCGGTGATTAAGTATCTTGACCCAGATTTTTAGGATGAGCAATAACAATAATAATAATAATGGAACGGTTTAAAACTAGAAATAAAATGATAATCGGAAAATTTCCAAATAAATGACAGTAAACAAGAAAGACAGAAGTATTATAGGACGTGAACGAATGCTTAAACATTGATGTTTTCTTTAATGGCAGGGTTTTGTTTTCTTTCTATTTAAGCCATAGCCGAAGGTACGAGGAGCTTTATACCTTTCCCAAGAGTATTAGTCTGAAAGGGAACGCAATAACGCGACTAGAGTTCGAACTCGCTTACTTCGAGACCGCAATCCAATACTTTAGTAATTACACAATTGCGACTCTCCCATTTTTTAATGGTAGCCACTACCATTCTGTGGACAAAGTGGTTAAAACGACATCTACGGAGTGAAATGTTAGTTGAAATCTTTTCAGAATTTACTTTGTTCACTGTAATTGTTAATGAGTGTCTTGGCTCACTATTATGATAAAAAAAAAACAACAATAATTATATAGGATATAGTGATATCAGTAAAAAGGCCTTATAATTTCATAATAAATATTTTCCTTCTCGCTAAGTGTCTGGCAATGAGCTTCATCGATCCAAGTCTAGGAACGACTCTCTAGCACTCAGTTCCTTACAAAGTGACTGAACTAAACCTATGATTCTTTGAAATTTGCTCATTACCACAAAATCGATAATCAATAACGATTTGATCACTCACCGTTGATATCAAAAGACATAAAAGCTTCATCAAATTCGTCGTAGGTTAGTTGATGATCGAAGTTTGTATCGGAAAGTGCAAAGAGTTTTCTGGCTTCAGAGGTATCTTCCGGGGTGGGGCTCGATTCACACCTGGAAGGAAAATAAAAAAGATTATAATGAACAGAAGTTCTCAAAATCGGAAGTTGTACTGTTGACAAGCACAAAGAAACAACTCTATAAGAATAAAACTCATGAGTATTTAAGAAGCTGAATTTAGTCGGACACAAGTACAGAAGTAGACGAGAGAAGATTATGTTGCACCAATTTTTAACTAAATCCGAATATCAACAACAGACGCCAATAGAGTCAATAAACAAAATCAAAAGAAAAACTAAAAACCAAAAAAGAAAAAAGAAAAGAAATAATTGAATTGTTTCTATTTTTAAAAGTTTTAATAAGCAATCATCATCATCATCATCATCATCATCATCAAGTGATGCTTATAGAACGGATTCTTTTAACACACTCTCTCGCCTTCCCTCTCTATCGGCCATCACCCAACGTAAGTCATCTAGACGGCATCCAGTGTCCGCATAAAGCCGATTAATGGGAATTATTGTGGATCGGATAACACTAGTGTTTTTTATGTAGGACTCCATAGGAGAAAGTCGCTTAGGAGTTCGTCCTTAATTCCCCAGCAGTGCTCAACTTGTTATGCTCATCTTTCTATGTGAGATGGGAGTTAAATGGTAGCACAACTTTTTCTCGGATTTGTTCAAAACAACTTGCAGCATTTTGGGGTAATTTCCATTTAGCTTTTTCCCACAGAGTTTCATTAAAATCCAAGTGTTGCTGCCATGCAGTAGTACTGACACGGTTACAGCTTTTATACTATCGATCCACCATAATGAAATTGTAATTTTGATATTTATGAGTTACATATATATGTCAAAATAATATAAACAATATCTATTTACTGTCACATGAATGTGTAAACTAAACAAAAACAAATCAACGAGGTCAATATAAACTACCGAAAAGTGCCAAGAAGGATCAACCAGGAATTTAAGAAAAGAGAAAGTGAAACAAATAACGAGGTCAACCTCTGAAGACTTAAAATCCAAAAATCCAAATCAGGACATATATAGAAAATCATACGAGGCAGGATAGTTATGACGTTAGATCAGGGAACTGCCCACCACACCTTTTTTGGATACAACCTTGAATATGGTCATATTCAAATTGGAAATATCACAGATTGGAAGTCTCCAATTGGATGAAACATATTGGGTTACAGATTCTTACAGTTGAGTGCCAAAAGACGAGAGATGATTACTCGTCAGAAGACCGCTAGACATTGAAGGAATCGGTCGCTCTCAATGGAAAAAGCCAGTCTCTTAAATCACGAAGTCATCAGACATCAAGCGAGATGCTTTATCTTACATGGCATTAGTCACAGAAATGACTGATTGACGCCTCATCTATTACAGTGATAATAGATGAAGGAACAAATTAAAGAGATGATTGAAGATAGTCGCAGAAACAACTGGTAGAAATTTAATCGACCTGTCACCAATTACGGAGATAATAGATGAAGAAACATTCACAAAGTTGTTTGAAGAAATCCACAGGTAATGAACTTCACTATCTGACGTCTAAATTCCGAGAATAAAAAAAAAGCGGCGGGAAAACAAACGGAATAGAAAAGATAAAGAAAGAATAACAATAAAAAAAAATCACTTCAAATACGAAGGGAAAATTGGAACTCTTCTAAGAACTGAGAGACAAAAATATAAAGATCTAGTGAATTCATATCAGCTTGTTAAATAGACAATACAAAAAAAAAAAAAGCTAAGAAATAACTTTATTTGACCCCTTGTACTTTTCACACATGTTCATTCCACTAGGAACTTATGCTGAACGTTCTTAATGGATACATCGTGATATAATCAAGTGTTTATATATCATTCATCGACATTGTCCCTTTCACTTTCTGATGTTGTTATGCAATTTTGGAATGGTTATGAATTACAACACTACTTTAATCCCGCAGAAGACAAATAAAACACTTTTGGCTCTATTACTTCGATATGGCACAACGCCGAATGAATGGGGCACCCAGTGAGACTTGAACTCACTCGTGTGAGTTTGCTAGTCTAGCTTGCTAGCCATTCCATCACCAGAGGTGCCCTTTTGATCCAATATAAGGTAGTATATCCTGTGTCGTATATCCCTTTGGTTTTCAAACCTTTTTGCCTGGGCCACTCGTTTGGACTTCGGACAAAATCTAAGATGCCCTGTCGATGAGGCTTAGAAAACACTGACTGTACTCTATGTAGACGGGTACACCCCCTAAAAAAAGGGGTGCCTTGGATATGATACAAAACTGCATCCTATGGTGTGGCTCCATTTTAGAAGATCTGGGAAATGTAAAGCACTTCTTGATTGCTATTACTCCCAGGTGCACTTTGACCAGAACTAGTTGTACCTGTTAGGGTTCTATCTATGGGTTAGAAGATCTGTTTAAAAAATTATTCGTATTAGATAGGACCGTGTACAAAAAAACAAATCCTTAAGAAACAACAAAAAATATTAATGTAAACATACAATGAACACGGTTCCCTAACCTTTTGGCCTAAAATAACCCTAGAGATTAGATTCAATGTCTAGGGCTCAGACCTCTAATGCAGACATTCACAGACCATAGTCCAACAAGATGTTGATTTTCTTGCATCTTTGTCTTCTTTTTACCAGAGATTTTTATTCGCGCGATGATCGATTGTTCCAATTCCAGTCCCGTTCAACATAAAATAATTTTTGCGCTGTCTTTTTTTTTTTTTATTAACTTTAAAGATGAAAATCCTGTTTGGCACAAATAAATTAATTTACTAAGCTTTTTGCTTAGATGTAGCACAAGGCCGCATGAATGGGGCACCCAATGAGAATCGAACTCACTCGTGTAGGTTTGCTAGTCTAACATGCTAACCATTACACCGCCCGAGGTGTCTTTTTGGCGCAAATAAATTGTCGAAAATGAAAATCGAATTTTCGAGGTTTCCGTATTTAATACTCTTCTTGACTTAGCCCGTCCCTAGGGGTGAACCCTCATTCCTTTGAGAACCGCGGGCTTAGACTATCTATCCACTTTCAGTGGCATATTTAAGATATTGCAAAGGGGTTGCTAGGTAAATATCTGTAGATTATTACTTGTATCCTGCTACTTAGACATTCCTAGTAACAAAATTAGAGCCACTTGTGCTGTAATTTCATCCTTAACCATCGTTTCTTTCTTTCTTTCTTTTTTTGCAATATTTCGAGTAAAATTTCCTGCATTAAACTCACTTTCAGCACTTTTATTTGAAATGTCTCTTCAGTCTGAATTAAGTCTTTCATTCATCCTTTACCATCCATTACAGCCAACAGTAAAATTATTCTTTTTTTCAGCTTCACTGAAAGATGAGTCTCGTAATTTTCTTAAAAGAAAATCATTAGGTTGAATCGTTAAATGCAAGAAAATCTTTCATTCTTTCATAGATTGGAATTCCGTTATGAAAAGCGTAGCCATTTTTGTTTTAAGCAGCTGCATTAAAAGTTTGTGCATTTTTTCTTTGTTGCTTTTTATGCTTTTAGTTCACGCTAAACCCATTCTGACATCTATCCGTAAAGATGTTCTTCCCCCTCATCATAATAATTCTCTTATTTACTTGTTTAGGTGTAGTTGTGGTTCGTGCTACATAGAAAGAACTAACCAGAAGCTAGATGCTAGAATTAATCGAGATGTCCCTACGAAAATACGTCATTTTATTGGAGGCTGGACTGATAATTTTGGGAATACATACGGGTGTTCAATTGCAGAACACCTTATAAATAATCGAAGTACCCTAATAAACAAGTTTAGTGTGGACTTTTTCTGTAGATTGAGTAAGTCACCCTCTTTTGGTCTATATATTGCTTTGATAAAATTTTGTACCCTCCCCCCGAAAATATCTTTAGATGTTTGAAGACCTGGTACATTTTTAACTCAATCTATAGATCAAATGGTATTCTAAAAATTAAGAGCAAAATTAGAACTATAAAAAGTCGATAAGTGGAAGTGCCCGTGGTGTAATGGTTATCGTCGTAGGAAATAGACACAGTGACACGAGTTCAAAACATGGACCTGGCTAATTGCATTTCACATAGCACTAATACCCTTGGGAAAGGTATGAATCCAATTATTCTCCCTCCAGCTATGGGTAAATAGTAGGACAGACTAGGTTCTTCAGCCTTGGTTAAGCAACTAGTCTAGGAGAAGGAAATCTCTGAATTCAAACCTGTTAAACTCCGCTTAAACATTGACCTTGTGTCATATGCTGCCCGAGCGGAGGGGTTGGTAAATATATATAAAAAGTCAATATATCCTTTTTGCAAAGACAATAAAGTTTGTCCCCTTTTTATTATTGTTGTCCCCCTTTTTTTATTATTTTTTTTATTACCGTGGGCCTACGATAGAGAAAGCATTTTTACATAACTATCTAATCAACCTTGCAAGTGTAAACCAGAAATATCTAAATGTATGGAATGATTCTCAAAGCACATCGTCCTTTTTTGACAAAATACGATTTTGTTCTTTCTATCGCTTGTATCTTGCTCTATTTTTCTACCCTTTCTTCTCTATATCTCAATTTCTTTCTCTTTATATCTATCTATTTATTTTTCTAAAGCTCTCTCTTCTAAAAACACGCACACACACTTTCTCAATTTCTCTCTCTCGCTCTATTTCTCTCTCTCTCTCTCTCTCTCTATATATATATATATATATATATATATATATATTCATTTATTTATATATATTATTCTCTCTATTGTTCCTTTTTGACAA
>CAUZXS010004332.1:0-62500 GCA_963585895.1 Sepioteuthis lessoniana | reverse complement strand
GTGTGCAGCGAAGTAAATCATTGTTCAGCCACCTATATAATAATTGAAAGTTCTATATTAAGCTAACTCAGTTGTATAATATTTCAATAAAGCTTCGAGTCAAATTAGTACCCTGTTTGTCTTTTATTACTATGTAATTCATTGATTGATCAATTTACACTGCATGTCAACCCGTCTGGGGTTGTTTTATGCCTAACTGTTAAGGAAGTACGGCCATTTTATGTTTATATTTCATCTTTTTATGTGCAGTTATTTAATATTAAATATTCCTATTAAACACAAATAATTTGCACACTGCTATATGGTTTCAATCACTGAAATCTAATAATTTATGTAGAATTATATGCTTTCATATGGCCTAATGAGTAGAGTGTTCGCTAATGGTCAGGGAGTCATCCCAGCGCCGAGCTATACGAAAGTCTCAAAAAAATGGTACTTGATGCTGCCTTGCCTTCAGCATTATAAGGTACAGATCAAGGGTTAGGTGGAGCAATCAAGGGAAAGGAGTAGCGCCCTTTCCTACACCTTGATGTTGTAGTTATTGAAAAGGAAGCGTTCGGGTCACCCTCGACTAAGGCCGCTAACTTTACTTATATGCTTTCAAGTAATAGATATTAATCCTTCGTAATATATTTACAGTTTCATGATATAAAGTATTTCCATTTAAAGCGAATAATTTTCAAGCAGATCTATTTGGCCCATTTATGAGATCCTAACACCACTCCAGGTCTGAGTGAATCTGGGAATAATGACAATGAAGGGGACTCCCTACTCTCCAGATATCCAGAACTGGAGTTTCACGGTCAGATACATTTAGTGTCGTTCTCAGGACGCAAATATAGGTGTGAAGTGCTTTTTCTAAGACACACTTTCAAAATAGTGAAGGGAGTACTTGGTAAATCAAAATATTCCTTGAAGGTATCAGCAAAACCTTCAACGAAAATTTTGACTTTTAAAGTGAAAATGTCTAATTGAAACAAGGACGAAAAAATTTCAATTATTCTAAAACAAATTTTTCTCTGGATAATTCTAAAAAAGCTCTCATAAGAATTGAACTCACTCACTGAACATTATCTGTCTCTACAATTAGGGTCCATAACATCATCATCATCAGGGTGGGCCGTCAGCATGGTTTCCCTTGACTTTCTCTCACTATTCGTCCCTATCGGCTCATCGCGCTTGGCAAGTTCTTCAGACGGCACCCACCGTCCACACAGTCGTTTTTAGTAGATGAGATGTTAAACAGCAAAATTGAAAATTGGTATACTATAGTTCGGGTGTCTGACATTGAGAAATAATTTGTAAGTTACTTTCGCTGGCTACTATCTATTGCAGTGAATTCATATTTACCAACCCCTCCGCTCGTGCAGGATATGACACAAGGTAAATGTTTAAGCGGAGTTTAACAGGTTTGGATTCAGAGTTTTCCTTCTCCTAGACTAGTTGCCTCACCAAGGCTGAAGAACCTAGTCTGTCCTATTATTTACCCATAGCTGGAGGGAGAATAATTGGATTCATACCTTTCCCAAGGGTATTAGTGCTATGTGAAATGGAATCAGTCTCATCCAGGATTTGAACTCGTGTCGCCGTTTCCTTTTCCTGCGACGATAACCATTACACCACAGGCACCTCCAACATCTATTGCAATGAATTGACTTGTGCAAAATTGAGTTAATGCTTGAAACGAAGATTTGTTTTTAAATTCTTTTTAAGAAAATTACTGAACAATAACAGAGAATAAGATTTACGGTCGAATCACTCTAAAAGCACTAGTTCCTGCCAAATTCCTGAAGTTAAGTAGTGATTAACCAGTTAGTTATTTAGATGGGTGACCACTTCGTTACAACATATACAGTAAGCAACTTATGATCTGTGTTTCAGAATAAAAAAGCTTAGTAGATTATAACAGGTGGGTAAACTGCTGCCCGCAGGCTGCATGCGCACCTACTGCACTGTTCTGTGCGGCCCGCGGAAGCCTCTAAAAAATAATAAACACTTTCACATGAATCGAGACTAAATTCTTTTGATTTTTAAAGATGCGGCCCTTTGATGATTCATAACTCAGTGATGCAGCCCTCCCACCAAAATGTTTGCTCACCTTTGGATTATAACAAGCATAGATAATAAACGTGGGTATTCTCTCATTTTATGAAAGTTCGCTTTACATTACTTCGTTTTTAAGAAAGGCCTATATAAATACCTTCAGGTTAGCGAAACTAACTCAAGTATTAAGTGATAAGAGCTCTTCTTGTTTCGGTTTATCTCTCTTTACAGGAACTCTCAAATAAGAAGTCATTATACAATGGTTTGGTTTCTTTGTTTAATGACATATCAATCTTAGAGGGTTATTTAGTGCCAAAGTCATCCTTCTAAAACAGTCATCATCATCATCATCATCATCATATCGTGCTGGCAGCACGGATATCCCTGACCCTATCTCGCCACTCCTCCCTATCGTTCATCGCCCTAGGTAGGTCTTCAGGACAACAACCTGTATCCTCACACAGCTGCTGAATGTACGTTCGAGCTGGTCGTCCTGCTTTTGCGTGGCCATGTGTGGGGATCCATAAGAGTACATCTCTTATGAGTTCATCTCTGCTTCTCCAACAGTGTCCTGCATGTCTGGTTCGTCTAACTTGAATAGTTTTCGTGATAGGGGGCAGGTAGCTGTACAGTTGGTGTCTTGTGGGGTGTTGCTGCCAGGACTTGTTCAGGATTGCACTAGTTGTATTTAACTTTTAACAGCAAAGTATGAGGGGGTTTCATGCCTTTCCTAAGGGTATTAGTCCGAAAGATAACGTAATAGAACGAGTCGAGTTCGAAATCCCTCACTACGAAATTGCATACTTTGTTGAATTTTATAGTATTTTCATTACACTTATGTTTGTCATTTTTAAAAGTGAATGACATAAAATGAACTTTAGTAATGAATCTGATCCTTTAATTTCAAACTGAAGTCTCCTCTTTTTTTAGACTGAAGATAAAAACAACTTAAAAATTTTAACGAAAAAACTAATATTTATTGAAACTTTGATTTACTGCCCATAACAATGATTTTAAATTTCATCGTCATATAATTATTGAAACTTTGATTTACTGCCTATAACAATGATTTTAAATTTCATCGTCATATATTTATTGAAATTTTATTTGCTGCTTATAACAATGATTTTAAACCTCATCGAGTTCATACAATTGAATTATTTGGGGAAGAAATGAAATGAGCTGTCAGGGTTAACCTAAACTCTTTCTATAAAACACCCTTTGAAAATGTTAATAATTTAATTCTGCAAAAGGGAAAAGGACAAATAACACTTCTCATCTATGTATCACGTGATCACAACAATAGCAAGTGCCAATCATACATCATTGTCTCGTTGTGGCCAAGATAATTACGCAGGTCACGCCCACTTGATTCCCCGTGAGCGTTGAAGTTGGTGATAATTGAAGGGCAAGTCGATTAAAGACGTCGAAGGAGTGTCGTTTGCCCCATGCTGCTGTCCACACAAGCAGGCAATGGCCCCCAGAACACCTTCATCATCTCACAAACACACTTCATCGTTATTGCTGCTGTTAAACATTATTAATTAGCACCGTCATTAGCCATCGACAGTATTATTAGCTGAAAGGGTTTGAGCTCTGGCAAGGATTATTTTACTTTTACGACCATGAAGCAATAAAAATGTTTTTGCTTTCTTTCATCAAATTACCGAACAAAAATTAGTTTAGCCTTAAGACAGTGTCCAAAAAAAAACAAGCTCCAATCAGAAGCAATTGAATTGATCAAAGTTAAATCATTTGATCGATTGATCAGTTTAGGGCCAATGAAATTGCTAGAGGTACTCGTACTGTAATGGTTATCGTCGTATGAAATTGATACAATGATGAGAGTTCAAATCCTGGATGCGGTTGTTTGCATTTCTCATGCCACTAATACCCATGGGAAAGGTATATCATCCAACTCCCTCCAATAATGGGTAAATAGTAGGGCAAGTAAGGCTCTTTAATCTTAGTATGGCAACCGGTCTAAGAAAAGGAAAACTCTGCTTTAAAACCACTTGTACGAATGTGACTAGGTACTCTCTGAGTGTGGAGCCGGCTTAACCCACATCAAATGAATTCCGTCACACACACACACACACAAACTAAATCTGAGATAATTTGTGGAGTCAACAGAAATTTGTCACTTCTCACTTCTCACCGAGTAATGTAACAACCCAAATCTCACATTTATTGTGTTCAGAAACAATTTTTAAAAAAATTTATAGCTTTTTTACAAGATGTTAAAAAATATGACTTTCACAGAGTTTTCTATTTCGAAGGTTTCGTTAAAATAGCATCTTTAAGAACACAATACGAAGTAAAATAAAATAGAAAAGCAAAACATTGGTTGATGGTTAGTTTTACCGTATACTAACACCATGATGTGGACTGGGTTGTTTGGTTTTCATCACTAACGGTACATATCGTGGGGATAGAGAAAACCATCGCTTGTTTAGTGAGTTCACCATCTAATCCAGGCAAAAAACCTCACTCATCAGAGAAAAACTAAAGCATATTCAGTTGGAGGGGATGCTTGAGTTTATTGAGAAGCTTTGTAGCGCTGTCTTTCCTTTTGCTCTTCGTGACCAGTGATAAAAATGGCTCCTTTCTCATATTGTACGAGGAATACGAAATGTCTTCATGTACTATTTGCTTGATAAGTAACTCAGACACTCGTATATCATTGGTTATGGACCTGATTGACTTATTGGGTTCGTTGTCAATCATATTCTGGATCTCATCAAGAAATTTGGTCGTTATTTTCTTATAAGAACACTCAGAGTGAGGCTTCCGAGCTGCCTTCCCTTTGTAATCACCATTGGACTCATCCTAGTCTTTTTGAATCCTCTGCCTTCAGACTGATACCGAAATACAGTGAAATGTTTGCATGGTAGCTTCCTTGGTGAATGCCAGTAAGTATAACATACCGCTTCTAAATTTCTGGAGGAATGAATTGCTTCATGGAGCTGCTTTCCTCACAGAGTGTGAAAAACTGACTCTAGTTTGGTGCACTATAGATAAAATCTGGAGGAAAAAAAAAAAAACAAAAAAACTTATACACAAAATTAATAATTCGAAATAGCGACAATTTTTTCATCTACCCTTATATATATTGTTATGATTACAGCGAACGTAGAGTAAGTGTCTAGGAATATATCTGGTCCCCAGCAATCATAACACAAAAAATTGACACAAAGAATAGTCAAATAAAACAAGGGTTTGAAATGCTAAACTAAGTTTATTTATAGAAGAATGGACAGGGGAAGAAGAGGCATACAAAGGTAAAATAGACAAGACATGTAAGCAAGACCGGGTGAATGTCATGTACAGGTTAACATCAACATGAAATCTATTAATGCTATGAAGAGAAATATATTACATGAAATCTATTTGGATTATAAAGTTTAAAATATTTCCTTAAGTTTGGCCAGCGAAAACAAACGCAACAAGACTTGGTTAAATATAGCATGTGACAAAAGGATATCCGGATAGTTCCTTAACAGGGAGAAGAATTCAGGCAAGTCTTCCTCTATTAACAACAGGATTCATTTAAACCGTAAACTGTAGAGCTCGGGGTCACAAGACTAACAGCAGCAGTTTGAAACCCTGTCTGTAAAGCCGAAGCGGGAGGAATACAATAATGAGGGCCATGCATTATAGAATTCAAAATGAGCCAGATAAAGACGCACCGAAAATTCTATTCTTAGTTCACAGTGGAGACATGAAGTCTGCTCCCAAAGGACAAGTAGAAAATGGGTCCTTAGGCAGTAACAATATATATATATATATATATATATATATATATACACAAACTAAAAACAAACTTGCAATTCTGCATTTTCATCACTGTAACCCGATTTTTTTGTTGTCGTATTAAATTCGAGTAACAGTGAAGAGGTTGAAATATCACAAAATTGTTTTAGTTTTCTTTTAATTTAGTTTTGCTCTATGAATTAGACATTGAGCACAATAATAATAATGATAATAATAATAAGTTTAAATTTGACTATAGAAACAAATGGCACATGAACAACACAGAATCCGCCCTAAAAATGAGACACACAAAGTTCTCCGGGATTTTGAGATACAAAGCTCAGCCAGACGACCAGTCCAAGTGATAGTCAAAATAAAAAAAGAAAAAAAAGAAAAAGAAAAAAAGATAAAAGAAAAATGAGAACTAGCCGAATAGGGGACTTAGCCGTTCCGGCTGACTGCAGGGTAAAACTGAAGGAAGGCAAAAAGAGAGGTAAGTACATAGATCTTGTTAGAGAACTGAAAAAACTATGGAACGTGAAAGTGACGGTGATACCAATTATAACTGGCGTACTCAGTACAGTCACCAGAGGATTGGTACAGGGTCTGGAGGACTTGAAAATAAGAGGAGGAGTGGAGACCATCCAAATTATAGAATTATTGAGATCGGCCAGAATACTAAGAAGAGTACAAGAGACCAGAGGAGACTTGCTGTCACTCAAACTCCAGGGAGAAACCATCAGCTTATCCTGGTGTGAAAAATTCTCCAAAGAGAATAATGATAATATACAGCATTGTTGAGATCGGCCAGAATGCTAAGAAGAGTCCTGAAGACTTAAGGAGACTTGCTGTCACGCTGATGTGAAAAACTCTCAAATGAGTAGAAACAATGATGTGGTGTAACGGTTATTATCGTAAGCAAATGGACTTGACGAACTGAGTTCAAATCTTGGGTTAGATTTTTGGCATTTCACATTGCGCTTATTCCGTTGGAAAGGGCATAAATCCTTTTGTCCTTTTCACAGGTAATCGCAGAGCAGACTGACCTTAGTAAGGTAACCGATCTAAGAGAAGGATATATATATATATATATATATATATATATATATATATATATATATATATATTACTAACATTGAATTATTATCACCTTATTCATGGAGGATGACAGAGTTTGGGATTGAAAGATATTAGCATAGGTAGTAATTTCCACTTTGAAGTGAATCAAATTACGCGACTGTTGATTGAGAACACCACGTGAAACTGGTAGTAACAGGAAGGAAGTGTTGGTGAGTGAAATTTTATCTTATTTCGATTTTGACACCTATACATGGCTCCATCTCAGGATATTGAGCATTGTAACGAAAAAGTGACAAGTTGTTTCAAAATACTAAAATTCTCTGTCTGTCTCTCTGTACGTCAGTCTGTTATTCTGCCTGCTTATCCGACTATCTGTCTCTCTCAATATATATATATATATATATATATATATATACCCATTCCCTCCGCATGAGAATCATGAGTATCAAGGGGAATTATTTAAAGCGGAGTTTAACAGGTTTGAATACAGTTTTCCTTATCCTAGACCTTTTGCCATACCAAGGTTAAAGAGTCTAGTCTGTTACATATTTACCCACAGCTAGTGGAAGAATAGTGGGAAGCATACATTTCCCAGGGGTATAAGTGCTATATGAAATACAAACAGCCTCGTCCGGGATTGGAACTCAGGTCACCGTCTCCATTTCTTACGACAGTAACAATTACACCATAAACGTCTGATAGCACAGATTTAACTCTCTCTCTCTCTCTCTCTCTCTCTCTCTCTCTCTCTCTCTCTCTCTCCATCCATATGTAATTAAATCTTTGCGGGTTGGATAACAATACGTCCTTATGCAGGTATACATAAGAGAATATCGCTTATGAGATCGTCCTTGCTTCTCCAGAAGTGCCCCACATCTCTTGTTCGTCTAACTTAAAAGGTGTGTGAGATGAGAGTTATGTGGTTGTACAGTTGCCGTTTTGTTTAATGATACTTCCAGGATTAGTTCAAAACAGCACGCGACATTTTTGTATTGTTCTCATCTAGTTTTTTCTCTGTGCATTTTGTTAGCGTCCATGTGGTGCACCGATATAGTAGTATGGGCACAGCTACAGACTGGAAGAAATCCCATTTTATCTAATCGAATAGATCAGACTTTTATATGATCGATAACCTGTCAATAGCATTCCATGCCTTCACTAGGCGTGTGTAGACTTCACTTTCAGTCGATAAGATGTTGTGAACTGGTCCATTAATTTTAGAGGTTAGCCACTTAGGCTGGAAATGGCCCTTTGTGTTTAAAACATGAACTCTGCTTTATTTGCATTCACGTAGAAACCAATGCCTCTTGCTGCTTGTTCTAGGCTATGGAGCAGGATTTCAGCTTGGGTTGGTGTATTTCCGAGAAGTGCAATATCATTTATACAATCTGCATCTGTTTTTGTGGAATATCGTCTGTTTATTGACTTTTTCAATGTGAAACATTTTTCTTTTATTAGAACTATTGATGTTTGAAGTACATAGTCTAGGCTGAGAATAAACCAATATAGTGCTAAAATGTCTCCTTGCAAAACTCCAGTGACAATATTAAAGAAGTCGGTGTCTCCATCAGGTGAACAAACCATTAGTTTTGTGTTTTTGTAAAACGATATTATAGCACTAACAGTCTTTGGGAAGACCACATTCAAATAGTATTTGCTCCATCTTTCCTGTATATTGAATTGAATGCTTTGGTTGGTTGGTTGGGTTTTATGGCATATCAATCTTTGTAGGTTATCTAACGCCAAATCCATTTTTATACAAATAGTTCTATTTCAAACAATTCAGTTTAGGATAAGTACGCAGTTTAAGTGTAAGTACAGTTTAATTGTGAAAAACATTTCTATTTCAAACTATTCAGTTTAGTATAAGTACGGATTTTGTTTACACACAGTTAAATGTCAAAACAGTTCTATATTAAACAATTCAGTTTAGTGTAAGTACAGTTTCAATGTAAAAAAACAGTCCCATTTCAAATAATTCAATTTAGCATAAGCGCGGAGTTTATAAGCAAGTACAGTTTAATTGTGAAAAACATTTCTATTTCAAGCTATTCAGTTTACTCAAACAATTCAGTTTAGCATAAGTAAGCCGTTAGTTCTATATGACCTATAGATAGGGCCCGATTAGGTGCTACCACTCCTGACCAAAGTGGACCTGGGTGCAAGGGCAATGAAGGGGTGCTCCGCATTTACCAATGCCCCAGCATTACTGGAACCTCACCATTAGATTGTTTAGTGTCATATCCAGGACACTCATTGGGGGGTCTTACCCCTCTGCAGAGGTGCAGTCAGTGTATTCTACAGCCCCATCCGACTGGGCAATGAATGCTTTGGAGAAATTTATGAATAACACAGTTGCTTTGAGATTTTTTGCTTGAATTCCTTTGACGATTTAACAGATTATCAGAATCTGTGCGGTTGTGAAGCGATTTTTTAAAAACCCGTTCTGATTTTTCTGAGAAATTTCTCGATTTCGGGTCAGATACGTATATTAGATATTGATGTGAAAACCTCCTTTGACATGCCGTGTAAATTGCATGGGTGCATGCTAGAAGGAAGTCGGACACTGGAATCAAAAATAATAGGAAATGCACCTACTACTTGAAGTAAACAGGACGCAGGTTTTCCCTACGGAAATGCCGCGTAAATTGCGTGGGTGACATGCTAGAAGGAGGCGTGTCCACGTGCAACATGTAACTAGCAGGTTGGAGACGGACCAAGAAAATTTGTGTGGGCGTCTACAATATAATATTTTCACCCGAAGAGAAAAAAGGCTGAGAGGTTTCTTAGGAGATCCGTAGAGTCTGCACCTGTGTACGCTGCTCAGCCGTCTCCAACACTCTCTCACCCTTACCCGTCCGTATATTTTGAATAATAATGGGAAAAGAAAAGAAGCTGATTATGTTTTTATACAAAAGTATTGTCTTTCTCTGCTATATAACACGATTGAAAAGTAGGACATTATAAACCTTAGCAGCTATAGCAGTAAGTGATATATGTCAGTAGTTCTTAGTGATTCTGAGGTCACCTGACTTGAGAAAGGGAAGGAAGCCACCTTTCGTCCATTTCTCTTTTGAGTTTGGTTTATAGACCTCATTGGTATAATCGGAAAAGTGTGTCGTCAAATTTTCTTGTCTTTCAAACTTCAGTGGGTATTTCCTCAAACCATGCAGCTTTTTTGTTTTTTAATTTTTTTTCAATACTGCGTCAAGTTCTTGTATAAATGCATGTGTGTGCGTGCATATGTGTGCGTGAACGTGTGTTAAGTGCATATGGTGTAAAGGTGGCGCACGTTACGTAATGGTTATCATTGTGGAGAATGGAATCGACTCTTCGAGTTCAGAATCTGTTCAATGCTGTTTGTCGAGTCGACTAAAATAAAAGATACAAGTCATTTTTATTTACAGATGGAATTAAAAAACAACAACAAAAGTCATCGAAAAAACTAAACAAAACCCACAATAAAGAAAATATGTGAATAACTTACGTTACAAAAGCCGGAAGACAAAATTGAGATGCCAACACGATAATCAACCAAAACATCTGTGAAGACAAATAAGAAAATCCATTGTTAGTTTGTTGGTTCGTTAATTGGTATATTGTGGTTTTTGGTAATTGTTTTAATTTTCATCTTTAAACATGATAATAATGATAAAATACAAACGGAGCACCTAATCTCGGCCAGACGACCAGACCTAGTATTAATTAACAACAACAACAAAAAAGGAGAAAAAAAAAAGAGAACCTGCTGAATAGTGAATATTGCCGTTGTGGCAGACCACAGAGTAAAACTAAAATAAGATGAAAAGAGGGATAAGTATCTGGACTTTGTTGGCGAGCTGAAGAAACTATGGGACATGAAGGTGACAGTGATACCAATAATTGGTGCCCTTGGAATGATCCCCAAACGTTTGGTAAAGGACTGGAAGATTTAGAAATCGGAGGACAAGCAGAGACCATCCAAACTACAGCATTACTAAGATCGGCCAGAATACTAAGAAGAGTCCTGGAGACTTGAGGAGTCTTGTTGTCACTCAAATTCCAGAGAAAACTCACCGGCTCATATTGGCGAGGAAAACTATCAAAGAAGTAAAATAATAATGATAATAATAATATAAAAATTTTTGGAACTTGTGGGTGACGGTACTACCAATTGTAGTTTGTGCCCTTTAAAAGTCCCTGAAGGCTTGAAAAAAAAAAAGACTGGAGAAGGGAGAAATCAAAGGAAGAATCGTGACCATACTGACCATTATATTGTTAAGATCAGCTATAATACTCAGAAGAGTCCTGGAGACTTGAGAATACTTGCTCTCACTCGGACTCCAATGAAAAACCATCAGTTAACGTTGATGTGATAAATGATCAAAATAATAACAAAAATAATCAAAGTCTTGGAAAGAAGGCTAGAAGATTTGAAAATCGGAGGACGGATTGAGATAATCCACACAACAGCATTGTTGAAATCAGCCAGAATACTGAGAAGAGTTCTGGAAACTTGAGGAGACTTACAGTCACTCAGGCTCTTTTTAAAGACCACCAGCCAACGCTGGTGTGAAAAATTCATAATGGGTAAAATAATAATGGAAACTTAATCTCTCTTAATAGCGATAGGGAAACTGAATCTCTTAATAGCATCACAAAACAACGGCATAAGACCCAATTATATTAAAGCGAAAATTGATAATATGCCAAAGAATAACAAATGTAGGCTATGTGGAGACAGAGATAAAACGGTTAATCATATAATAAGCGAATGCAGCAAACTAACATAATAACAGCATAAGATCAAGCCTGAATGGGTGGAAAACGGCACTCAATAGGAATTGTGCAAGAAGTAAAATTAGACCATACTAACAAAAGGTACATTTACAAACCAGAATCCCTTCTAGAGAATGAGATATAAAACTATGGGATTTTGAAATACAAACAGATTACATAATCCCGACCAAAAATTCAGATTTATTGTTGATTAACAAGAAAAAAGAACTTGTCATCTTGTGGTTTTGCCGTCTCTACAGATCCCATGGCGAAAATTAAAAAAAACCCGGAAAGATAGACAAATACTTGAACTTTGCCAAAGAACTAAAAAAGCTGTGAAACATGAGGGTGACGGTGATATCAACTGTGGTTGCTACGTTTGGAACGGTCCCCAAAGCCTCGGAAAAAGACAGGTGGAACTGGAAATCAGAGGAATAATCGAGACTATCCAGACCACAGAATTGTCAAGATCGGCTAGAATACAGTGAAGAGTCCTGAAGACCTGAGAAGACTTCTTGCTATTTAGACTCCATTAAAAGACCACCAGTCAACTCTGGTGAGAAAAACTCACAACCAATAATAATATGATAAATGGCCCGAAAGAAGAAAAAAAAAACCTCTGTTGTATTACCGGTGATGATTTTCGAAAGTAAAAACGTCCAGTAAATATTTAAAGTCTTGCCAAAACTATCGAATTGAATTACATGCTTCAGGATCTTTTTTTGTTTTCTTTGAAATTTTATACTGTTTGACTTTGAATACATAAGGTAGTTAGTGTAAATTTAATATATAGTTTATATAGATTGTTTGAAGCCGTAATTAAGAGGTGGGTAGCTGTGGTCCGAAAGGGAGACTTAACACAGGAAAAACATTGAAGAATCATCCTACTCAAGTGACTAACTTTTTAATCAAACCGCTCATCAGTAGAAGGAAGATCTAATTGATATAGCATTCTTAAAAAGCTAAGTCAAAATCACAATACAGGATTACCCGCGAATAGCTCGGGGTTTACAGTACGAAATATCAGTTATGCAGTAAAGTAAAAAAAGCCCCTCTGGATTTTAATAAAGTTAAAACTTAATAAATTTACGAAAACTTTATTCTCTTCTCTCCGTGACCCACTTGAAAGTTTTCTTACTATAAGGGTACTTGATCACATCTGTGTTAGGAATGCAAATAATAAACATCCCCTGGGTCTGGTATAGCCACCACAAATTACCCATGAAAAAATGAAAGGTCGAAACATCATTCATCGTCAGGCCCAGACAACAGGTTTGAGTGTCATGATCGGCCGGTGCTCCTCTGATAGCCAACATGGAGGACCCTAACGGCATCCTGCAAATGCTGGCTATTCTTTTTTCCGGTATACTAACGATGAACTGAGCAACCCCTTAAATCAGAGACACCAATAGAAAGTATGGACTATGGAAAACAACAAACTTGCACTTCACTGTTATTTTAGGAACAACCCTACACAAACAGGGTATAGAAAAAGAATGATAGAAATCTAGGAAAAATGCACAAGATTTAAGACGACAAGCCAAAAACTCACGGACCAAACTAGGATGGTAATAAAGAAAGTTTGGTTTTCTAACCTTGAAATATTAGAAATACACCAACAAATAAACAGGGAAACATTTCAACAAGACTCTATTTCAGTAACTGAAACTATAAATACTGAAAAACATGATCCCTCCAACCGAATTGAAATGCAAAGTAATTGTAATCGAAACAGCACACAGCCAAACTCAGAACAAACAATAAAACAAGAAGAAAAAATGAATGTACTGATTATGAATATTATTATGTCTAAAAAGAAAACCACACTACTAACCCTCAGGAACCAAGACTGGAAAAAAAGTCTAGAGAGAAACTAAAAAGATAAACAAATTATCAACAAATATCTCAACGACCAACATCAGGGAATTAAACGCAGGATAGAAATTAGTCTGTGATAACATCGATGTTAGCCTAAAGAACTCGAACAGAAATTCAAAACCTGAATGGGAAATTATATTGGAAACACAAATAAGAAATCTACGACAACAAGCAAAAATGCTAAGACAGAGAATATGTTGGGACGAAAAAAGAAAAACAACTCAATTAAAACAAACAATACAACACAAGGAAATCAATCAGAAGGTATTAGCGAAAGAAGGAAGACTTAAAAGATACCGAGACAGGATCAAACAATACAGACAAAACCGGATATTCCAAAGCAACGAAAGAATATTCTACTAGCAACTCGGAGGAGAATGGACGAAAACATATTAACTAACGGATGACAAGGAAGCAAAATAATTTTGGAGCAAAATATGGGAACAGAGAGCACATAACAGGAAAGCCGAATGGTTCCATAATATGGAAAAAGAGATACAATGACTCGAAGAAGAATATGATGACCGTTTCACCCATAATCTCTGGAACGCTGAGAATAGTTTCAAAGATACTTGTTAACACATTCTGGGATGAAGAGAGATGGTTGGCTTCTTAATGACATAGTAACCTGCGCGGATTATTAAATGCCAAAGCCATCCTCCAAGAATAACAGTAGTGGTACAACTTAACCCATAGCTTGGGGTGGGGTAAGGGAGTTCTTAATTTTCCTGAGGGTGTTAGTCCTAAATTGAACATAACAGCGTGACTGGAATCCGAACTCGCTTACTATGACGTTGTTGTTAAGCTCGTTGGCCACAACGCCATGGGGACTCCTTCCATATGAAAAGGAAATAGAGTGAAAAAGATTGTCTTGTACTAATTTTTCAAATGGTAATGGTGTTTAAACTTTTCACGCTTGAAGAAAGATGATTCCGAGAAGAGTTAAACTCAGCAAGAATATTGGCAAAATAGAGTTGGAATATTAAATTCGGCAAGAATATTAGTGAGAGTATTGGTAAGGTGGAGTTGAAATGTTCAAGAGAATTGTTATTGTTTGATCTCTAGTAAAAACGGTTGATGTGAATAATTTACTGCCTCGTTCAATGAAGCTAAATCAGAATGGTTTCTTTGGAATAAGTGACTAAATTTGAGAAGTATTTCATTTTTTTGCCAAGTGAACGCATTGAGTTATTTTGAAAAGAAACGTTTTCCTTTTTATGTTTTATATTTTATCTTTTAAATTATTGTTAGGGAAATGGTACGAAATCAAAGTCAGCAAAACTGGAATCAAACTTCTGCCTCTATGTACGGTTTTCTTTGCCATACACAAATATACACACACATACACACATACGTGCACAAAAGTACACAACAGCCCTGTGGGTGGGGCTTAGAATACGCTGTATGTATCCGATGTAATACTAAAAGTTTGTGTAGAGTTGTGTGGGTGGAGGGGTGTACTCGTGGCGTATTGGTTAAAGCACTGGACTGCGGAATCGTAGTTCGATCTCTGGGTTCACCTTCGTACTAATACCCTTTGGAAATA
This sequence comes from Sepioteuthis lessoniana, assembly GCA_963585895.1. Classification (NCBI taxonomy): domain Eukaryota; kingdom Metazoa; phylum Mollusca; class Cephalopoda; order Myopsida; family Loliginidae; genus Sepioteuthis; species Sepioteuthis lessoniana. The sequence goes on along the minus strand of CAUZXS010004332.1, from coordinate 47,442 downwards.
GCTCCTTATCCTCCCAACTATGGGTTAAATAGTACCACAACTGTCCTTCTAGAAGGACGGCTTTGGCATTAAATAACCCAAGAAGGTTGATATGCCATCAAACAACAGAAACAAAACAAATACAGCTGTATGGGGGGGAGTTCACATGGAGTAATGATCAAAGTGTTAGACAAGTTTGAATTCCAGTTGTGCTATTACGCTCACTGTTGAACTAATGCCCTTGGGATTAGACTCCTTCATAAAGGGGTGTCAGGGGTATGACACTAAACAGCATCTGATGGTGAGGCTCCAGTTCTGGATCTCTGTGGAGTATGAAGAACCCTTTGATTGCCATTACTCCCAGGTCTGTTAGGGTTTCATCTATCGACTAAAGAGACCTGCTTAAAAGTTATTCATTTTAGATTGGAATGCTTAAAACTGTAAATTATTTCTATCATAGTTGCTTGAAACTATAATTGTTTACTAAGGATTATTATTATTAATAGTCATTTGAAAACATAAAACTGTGCAAATAAAGGATAATTATTGGATAGAAATAATTACTTCAAACCATACGAATGGTTTCTGGTTTCTTTGTTTAATGACATATCAACCTTTGTGGGTTATCTAATGCCAAAGCCATCATTGGAGAAGGGCAGTAATAGTACTATTTAAACTAGTGGAATAAGTATTAGTCCGAAAGTGAATGTAATAGCACGACTGGAGTTCGAACCCGGTTATTTCAATGTCACAGGCTCGGTGGAATCCACTCCCAATGCAACTGTATATAGATTATTTGTATTACATAGGAATACTTGATATAATATAACCGTGTGCAAAAAACTCTTTGGGAACAACTGCACAAAAATGTTAATATAAACGTACAATGAACACGGTTCCCTAACCTCCAGGTATGAAATAACCCAAGGTAAGTTGATATGCCGTTAAACTCAATCAATCAATCAATTATACACGTGAGCGCACACATCTACATATATATACATATATTCATACAAACATGTTCACACATACAAACGCACACGTCATGCACACACGGGTACACACTATTGCACACACACACACACACACACACTGAAGAACCTTATCTGCTCTAACAAGACCAGTAAAGTAACGGTGATTATAATGGCGGTTTGGTAACATTAAATTTTTCCCTTGAAGCTTTAGTCAGTGTCTATCATGACTATTTATTTATTTGCGTTGAATTAAGTCCAAAGTAAACGTTGTTAGCAATGAAGGGTAATCCTTTGAATTATATAATGAACCGCAGAAATGTGGCCTTAAACGAAACTTGATTCGGTCCAAGCAGATCAATATATAATTCAATTGTAGACCCACCATTTTTATAAGATAACCTTAGTTTTCTAACATACTAGATATACGGTTAATGAGGACATAGGAAAGCTACCTATCAATTCATCTATGAGTGTGTTCATTATCTATCTATCTATCTATCTATCTATCTCAAAAATCATGGACAGATAGGGTTCTGTTTATTTAGCAGTACATAAACTAAAAACAGATAAGACATTATATACTTTTATTTGAAAGCTGAACATTCTGGCTTCATAAGATATTCCCGGGCTTATTCAGTAATTTTTTCCAGGGTTCGTTTCTATATATCTATGCATTGATAAAAAGATAGATAGTCGAATAGACAGGTAGTTCTTTCTTTCTTTCTTTCTTTCTTTCTTTCTTTCTTTCTTTCACCTTGAAAGCATTACCTAACCTGTGCCAATGTCAGAAAAAACTTTTCTGCTTTCCTCTTTCTAATTATTTCATTACTGATCTTGTTTCTCTAATGTTTTCCATCCACTAAATTTAAACCTTAAGCGAAACCACCGCCAAGTGTGTTATGCTGCAAGCAACGCCTTCATAACAGATTGCAGACGACAGGGAATAGGTCGAGTGTAATGCTGCGATATTTTCAAATGCAGACAATAACAATCAGACTGTGGATATCTCGTTCAGTTACCAGTATAAACCCGGAAGTGCATCTACAAGAGAGAGAGAGAGAGACAGAGAGACAGAGAGACAGAGAAAGAGAGAGAGAGAGAGAGAGAGAGAGAGAGAGGAGAAGAAGCAAGCATCATAACCGCCATGTTAAACGATATTATTTAAGATGTGAAGTTACAATGACAGAATAATGAAACTTGATTTGATCATTTGTCGAACGAGGCGTTAAAAATTGTCATAAAAAATAGTTATTCAAAGATTTTCACGTATCTCTTTTGTTCTAAAATGTAAATTTAAAAAAATCTTTTGCTGCTTAAGACTTAGAAGCTTTGTTCAATTTCACGAATCATTATGAAAGTAGTTATTTATTAAACCTTTGTCTGAAATGCACAAAAAATAATGAACCACACTGTTGCGTTCTGGTTAGTGAACGCTTGTAATATTAAATGAAGGACAAACCACGATATGAGAGGAAATAGAGATATATTCTCAGGAAAAAGTATATACAATAGAGAGACTATTTGTAGACAAGAACATAGGATTAGTGAATACAGAATAAAGATATAGTCCAACGATAGTATTGGCTTCCGTTATTACGGTAGCAAGTAAGGTGATCTAGTGCGATCTCCAGTCTCCAACGCTCTTTTATTTGTCGCTGCCTCCCACCAGACACGACTTGACACATGGTCAAAAGCCCGAAGGCCGATTAAAGTGGGGAAAAAGGGGAGGGGAGGTCGGGAACGAGCTGAGACTCGAACCCTGCTGGTCAATGCTGCTCATCGGCTCACTTAGAGCAATGTTAGCCTGATGAGGCAAGCAGTTTCACGAACCCAAATGTTTGTCCGGGCACGTATGCCTCCAGTCTCCAACGCTCTAATACTATTTCTGTAAGAAGCTGCTCTTCACCTTCTGGTATTAGTAGCTACTGCTATATATGGCAGATGGACTAGTTCATTGTGTGGAGAAAGGTGGGTGATACCCAACACACACGTAACTATGAAATGTCGAATTCGCCTGATACTCTCCAAGCGCAACTCGCTGGATCTATGGATTTGATCAGGGTCTCCGAATTCACAGTTTTAGACCAATCTGACTTTGCTTGATCGTCGAGGTTTTGCAAATTTCTTCGACCATCTGGTTATTGTACTGTGATCAACTTCATCTTTCACACAACAAATGCTTTTAGTTGTTTCCACAGCATTGAGGCCAAGTTCAAACTTGTAAAACATAAGTTCTCAAATTAGATTACAAAGCATGTTTATCTCTGTGTAGCTTTCAAATCACAGATGGAGTGAAGCAATGCACCATATGTTAGCGCACCAACTACCACGTTATTAACAACCACAGTGGTGAGTTATTGAACTGCCTCGGTCACATGATATAAGCGTCAAAAATTAGCACGAGCCAAAATATCGCAAAAATGTTGACTTTTCCTGATTATAGGAAGAAGAGACCCTTGTTACTGGTGACAGTTGTATTTTCTAACGGATGAATAATAAAGGACCATAGCAGTGAGAAAAATGCAAATCAGTGCATTACCTGATATTTGAAGTTATCACTGTTATGCAGTTGGGCAGTTAACATGGAATGGGTTAATATACAAAACATGTAAAATCTGATCGTTTCAAAGCTGTAAGACTTTTTTTGCAAGGTGTGTGGTGTCCACTAGACCAATATTGATGTCCTTGGTAATCGTCTTGATGAATAGAATCGGACGAATGGGAAAATATTTTCAGGAAAAATAAGAAATTTTCAGATGTCATTCAAGGAAAAAGCCAACGTTTTTCCCGAAAAAATTCCGTAAGTGGTCCCGATGTCTTTTCCGGCCAAATTTCTGAAATGATTCCAATGTCCACGGAAAAAAATATGTAAGAAATAAGAAATAAAACAAAACAAAATGTTGTAGGAAATCCGTTGCCGTGAAATAATCTGGCAAATATCAAAATTTTGGAAAATTCATGTTATATGACTTTATACGGAAAGTATAAAGAGGCAAGGACAACAATGAAATATCCAAATGTATGCTTCTTCGTGCAGAATTTTAATATATACACTTTAAGACGAACAGCGAATTATATATATATTGGAACAATAACGTATGAGAAGGTTTCGGTGTTTAATGATATATCAACCTTCGTTGGTTATTTAATGCCAGTCATCCTTATATAAGATTAGCAGTGATACTATTTAACCTAAAGCTGGAGGATGATACAAGGATTCATGCCTTTCCCTTGGGTATTAGTCCAAAAGTGAAAGTAATAGCCTAACTTCGAACCATACAACTGGTTTATGGTTTCTTTGTTTAATGACATATCTACCTTCGTGGGTTATTTAATGCCAAAGCCATCCTTAGAGAAAGAAGTAATGGTATTATTCAAGCTAGGGGAATAAGGGGGTATTTGTGCAAAAGTGAATGTAATAGTACGTCTGGAGTTCGAACCCACTTATTACGATGTCACAATCCAGCACGTTGGCTACCATGTCACGGGGAATCCTTTCATATGAAAACGAAACAAAGTAAAAAATTTGTCTTGCGCTAATTTTTCAAGTGGTAAAGTCTTGCCTCTCTTGAAAGTTATTTGAAATTCAATTTCAGCTTGTGCGCTGGGCAAATTAACCGCGAACAATCATCAAAATAATTTGCCGTCGATAAAGAGAAATTCAACATTTTTCTCAGGGAAGAAACTTTTGCTACTTTTCGTAGTGGCGTGATGGTCTGGGTGGAAGGAAACTCCAAAATAGAAAGAAGCAAATTTGTTTTTTACAAGTTTAACCATTTTATAATATTTTCTTAACTTCCGAGTCTACAGAGATGACACGGTTTTTTGCCAATTCATCTCCTCTTTACTTTTCTTCCTCGTCGTCTCTCATTGTGAGCTGACTTCAAACTTTAAATGCTATTTTACAGTGGACTATCACACGCTGTCTATCACAATCCAACTACATCTCTTTATATATATATATATATATATATATATATATATATATATATATATATATATATATATATTTACGTGCATGTGTCGGTGTCTAATGACATTCTATGACCTGTTTCTTGTCATCAGAGATATGTTTACGCTTACATCTTCTTAACATGAAAAAAACTTGCATCGAGCAACCTAAAAAACATGTCTTAAATATGACAATCAACTCCATCTGATTGTGAGGCTTGAGTTCTTGAGTTCTGAGTAGTGTAGTCACTCCTTTCTTACTCTAAGGTTCACTCAGATTCACAGGAGTAACAGCAGTTAGGATTCTATTATACGTCAAATACATAAGTTTGACATAATGTATAAAATGATTTTAATCTTTAATAAAACATTGACTCTTAAAATATTGATGTTTCAACTAAGTATGACGTTAGGTTAGATTATTTGGTTTAATGACATATCAGCTCTGGATAGTTATTTAATGCCAAAACCTGTTTATATATATATATATATATATATATATATATATATATATATATATATATATACTGCACACACACACACACACACACACACACACACACACATATATATATATATATATATATATATATATAATTTGGAAGTGAATAATTTGAAGTAACTCTATTTTTAAACGAGTTAGAACTCATTGGTTTGCATACAGTTAAGTTGTTTCACGTATTGCTAACTTTAATTATTCTATTTTATACCAATCAATTGCTTGCACACAGTTAAATAGTTTAGAGTATTGGTCAATGTCTTCAGCTGCTTTCTCCAGTCTATGCAGTACCGTTACAGTTTAGACGGGTGTATTTGGGAGGAGAGTTAGGTCATCTGCGTAGTCTGCGTCTCCAACAGGATATTGTCTGTGAAACCATTTTCTTTTATTAGATCTACAGACGTTCGTAGTACGTTATTTAGGCAGATTATGAATATGTATGGTATTATATTTCGTGTATAACACCTCGTTTCTTATAACGCATTTGGTTATCCCACAGCGAGTAACCTAACATAGAAAATTCGGTAGGAAACAGAACAAGTCAATTAATGTAATGAAGACATTTAATTGAACACAATACGAGTAGCAACTGAGTTCCTACCCTAGGCAATACAAGAGTCAGATACGTTCAAGGAACAAACAGAAAAGCTCATACAGCAAAAAGGTGGAAACCACTTACTCTTTTCAGGTCTGGAATATAAGGGATGAGAACCCCATGAGTTCAAATTACCACGTCGGCTCTTCTCAGTATTAATGTATCTCTTGTAACGCCATTGCGTGGGCGAACCATTGCTTTCATGATTTTATATAACATCATTATAGCGGTAACAGTTTCTTTAGGGAGGCCATGTGCTAGTAGTATTTGCTCCATCTTTCTTCTGTGTATAGAATCAAATGCTTCAAGATTCTTTTCTTGTACTTTGATGATTCGACGGATAGTCAGATCGTGATTTTGTGGATTGATTTCTACGAAGGCCGTTCTGATTTTTCTTAAGAATTTCCTCAACTTCAGGTCACAAACGATTGAGAAGTAGGGTATAAAAAACCTTAGCAGCTGTAGTTCTTAATGATTCTGTTGTCGCCTTTCTTGGAGAGGGGAAAAATGCTGCGTTTCATCTTTTTTTAATATTGTGTCTTGTTTATGGACAGCGTTGCATAAGCGAAGAAACATGTCAAATTTTCTTGCTTTCCTTACTTCAGGAGGTATTTCGTTGAGCAAAGCAGCTTTCAGCTTTTGATTTTTTCTCGTACTGCGTCAAACTCTTCTACCATAAATACTTCTAGTTTGATGTCTAGTTGGCTCTTAATAGTTTTTTGATAAGTCTATCGATGATTTCAAGAGAGTTTCCGAGCAGATTCTGGAGATTCTCTTTCGACTTCTGTAATTCTTTCTTCTTGGCTGACAGTTTTTAATTTGGTTCGGTAGGTACTTTTACTTTCGGATACTTTATTTTGCAGTCTGCAATGTTAATCGGGATTTTGAACGAATTTCTGATTTTATTGTATGTTTTAATTAGTTCTCTCTGGGCTTTCTTAAGTTTCTGTGCATTGGCAATTGTTGGGTTTCTTTTATTAAGTAAGGGCGCTTTATTCACGTAATCTCGTTTTTCCCTAACTCCTACTGACTCCCAGGTAAATGCAGAGACATTTGGTTCTTTGTTAGGTTAGTATGCACCCGGCTGCTGCTACTATAAAGGCAGTAACAAGGTTTTCAGATTCGTCATTCTGAGTATGTCTTTCCGATGTCTCCCGAAGAGTATCACATTTGTTTCTAACAGTTAACGTATATTGATTGCTTATATCCCTATTGATAAGTGATGATCAGTTATATCGTGAAACTTTGTCTGCATGTTTTTTTATTTCTGTGTTGACTCAGGCAAATATTTGCTGGGACAATTCTGTGATCGGAAGATACCCCTTCAAAATACGAGTATTCCTCAATGTTCAAAGTGCTATTTATTTACTTCTTGTTTATAAATATATAATCTAACTGTGGCTTAGAGTTATTTGGATAGGTGTGAGTCAATAGCTTTCCTTCCTTTTTTGGAATTTAGTATTTGTGAATGCAACATCGGCTTGATGTTCCCTATTTCTATTTGGCGTGTTGTGAAAGCAGGATTAATTATTTCTGTCTTTGCTTATATGAGCATTCATGTCTCCACCGATGATCAGAATGTTGTGGTTAGGAATATGTCGGACAAGGGAAGACACTGCGTTATAAAAATTGATGATGTCCGTTCTCTCACTGGTAGTGGTGGGACTATAGGAAGAGATGATAGTTGTGCAGGAGTTGCCATTAAAGATAGCATACACCATTCTCGATTGGATTTTTTCTATGCTATTCCGGGATTTTAAGATAGGAGGACTGAGAAGCGTTCCTACATCTCCGATGGCAGAATTGATGGAATTTTTCCATTCAGATGCCGTCATAAGTGTTCATCCATTATCGGGATCATAGCATTTTTGTTTTAGTTCCCTACTATTATATGTATGTTCCTGTAGTATGAGAGATAGATAGACAGAAAGAGGTAAAAGAGGAGAAAAACACAGAGAGAGTGAGAGAAATAAGAGTGGATAGAAATAGATTATTAATCAATCGATCAATTTATTCTTGTAAAGTAAAGTTGGCGACTGTAGTCGAGGGCTACCCGATAGCTCTCTTCAATAGCTACTAACCACGGTGTAGGGGGGCGTTACTCCTTTCCCTCGATTGCTCTAATTTACTCTTGATACATACCTTATAATGCCGAGCGTTAAGCAAAGAGGTTTCAAGTATCATTTTTGAGCCTTTGCTATGACTCGACCTGAGATTGAACTCTAGTCTCCCGGCCCATTGGCGAACACTCAACCGCTAGGCCAATGGGCTAGTCTGAATTGATTTGAAGGCATTTTTATTCTTGTAATGTGTATAAAAATATGATAAATTTATTTATTTATATAGTCCTATTTTACCCAAGGAATGACTGTTATTTGTTGAAGCCACCCATTCTTCCTTCTTTCTTGAATGTCTCTCCGGAAGTCCTGCATAACTTTCCTCCCTTCCAAAGTCGCTTTTTCATCTGAATTTTGTAACTATTTATCTATGGGAGGGGAATGATAAGTGAAGCGAAAATCATAGCTGAAGAGGAGAATGATAAATAAAACAAGATTAAGATATTTAAGAATTTTTAAAAATAGGTTAAGAAAATGTTGCCAAAATTTTGAGTGGCTTTGTTTTGTGTCTCATTTGCCGTCAAATAGGATTTATTTTTGTGTCCACGAAAAGCTACTTAGTATGACGGTTTGTTTCATTCAATTGTTCATTCATTTTTTCATATATTTATTTTGTATGCTACGTGTAAAAATAATTGCTGAATCTCTTTTGGGATCCGGTTCGTATTTACGTATGTTACTAAAACGAGTGCTATTTCTTACCTGCCAACGCCCAAATCGTTTACCGTAGCGTCCAGGGTCGAGCTTTCATCCGACAGGAAAGAAAGTCACTCCTTAAAATATCTATTGCTGGTATTTTGCCACTAAAACGACTCCAGGCTAACATTGATGAGATTCTTTTTCACTTCTGGCATGCAATGTTGCTAATGCAACTTTTCTAGAAAACATCATTTGTGAATTAGAACGTTCACACTGGTTGGTTGACGTCAGAATGAAAGGAATCTTTTAAAACACTAAAACGAGAACAGACAAAAATGCCATCAAATGAGACATTAACGCTCTAAAAGATGTACTATATGGACAGATGTACGCATTCATTCACAGTTATTTAGAGGGAAAGATAAAAAAGAAAATTTTACATTGAATGTCTGTATAAAATTTTCTTAAAGGAGTCAATAATAGTATATGTATATTTTTACCAAATGTAGATATAAATGTACATTTACTATAATAGACTCTTTTAAGAGCTTTTCACACTAGCGTTTGCTGATAGTTTCTCACTTGAGTTTGAGTGACAGCAAGTCTTCTCAATCCTCCGGGACTCCTCCCAGTATTCTGGCTGATCTTAATAATGATGTAGTCTGGATGATCTCTTCTTGCCCTCTTATTTTCAAGTCTTCCAGTATTTTTACCAATTGCTTGGGGATTGTCCCAAAGGCACCAACTACAATTGGTATTACCGTTATCTTCATGTTCCATAGTTTTTTTTAGTTTCTAGGCAAGGTCTAGGTACTTATCTCTCTTATTCCGCAGGTTCTTTTGTTGTTGTTGATGATTATTCCTAAGTTTATTTGTCAGGCCGAGTTGGTCAGATTTCAATTTTTTACACAACTCCCAGAGGATTACATTCCCCACCCAGTCGTATCTGGTCTTATACTCTTTTGGCGCTGATTTTACTATTATTATAATTTACACCTTCAGAGTTTTTCACATCAGTTTTAGCTGATGGTTTTTCCCTGGATTTTGAGTGACAACAAGTCTCCTCAAATCTCCAGAACTCTTCTCAGTATTCTGGCCGTTCTCAATAATGCTGTTGTTTGGATGGTCTCCACTCGTCCTCCAACTTCCAAGTCCTCCAGTCCCTTTAATAATCCTTTTGTTACTGTACCGAAAGCACCAATCACGATTGGTATAATCGTCACCTTCATGTTCCATAGTTTTTTTTTCAATTCCCTAACAAGGTCGAGGTACTTATCCTTGTTTTAACTTTCCTTCAGTTTTATTCTGTGGTCAGCCGGGACAGGCAAAGTCGACAATTTTGCAAGTTCTCTTTTTTTGTGAATTATTATAAGGTCTGGTCTTCTGGTTGAGATTAGGTGATCTGTTTGTATGTCAAAGTCCCATAGGAGTATATGTGTGTCATTCTCTAGGACAGATGCTGGGTTGTGCATATACTATTTGTTCGTTTTTGTTATTATCTATATATTTATTTATTTATTTTGCATGAAATCTTCCCTTTTAACTATCTTCTCAGGCGAAGCTTTAAAAGAAAAAAATCTTTGCATAGAACATATACAATATTAATAGAATATCTATTTATCTATATAAAATGCTCTTAATTTCTTTTTCTAATCATTATTTCTGATTTCATCCAATTCAATCTTGGCAAAACACCACACACACACACACACACACACACACACACACACACACACACACACACACACACACACACACACACACACACACACACACACACAAGAAAGAAAGCAAAAATTAAATAGCAAAAAATAGAATAAAACAACGCTAGCTTGGTGGTTATATTAGCGGAAAATTGATTCCATGACGAAAGGTTCCGGCTCATGGGATGGTTTTAGCTAGATTCATCATTAAAATTTACAGGAGTGTTTATGTGTGTGTGTGTGTGTGTGTGTATGTGTTGTTTTGATAAATAGATAGTAAGAGATAAAGAGAGAAGAAGAACAGAGAGAGAGAATGTGTGTGTGTGTGTGTGTGTGTGTGAGTGTGTGTGTGTGGGGGGGAGAGAGAGAGAGAGAAATATGCGCATATGTGTGTATTTGTGTGTTTGTCTGTCTCTGTGTATTTCCCTAACCCCTCTTCTGCAATCAGGATGTGAAACAAGGTCAGTCTTTCAAGTAGAGTTCGGCTGATTGGATTTGAGTGTTTACTTCTTCTTTACTGATTACCAAAGCTAAAGAACCCAGTCAGCCTATATTATTTACCTGTGATTGGGGGTAGGTAGACGGGTTCTTGCCTTTACCAAGAAAATTAGCACCAAAACAAACGAAAACAGTCACCAATTCCATTTCCAATGACGATAACCATTACGCTAAGTGTGTGTGTGTGTGTGTGTGTGCGTGAGAGAGAGAGAGAGAGAGAGAGAGAGAGAGAGAAGAGAAAAGATTGGGGAGGAAAAAAGATGGACAATGAAAGAGGCAGAGAGAGAGAGGGGGGTGGAGTCTATGCATGAGTGTGAGAGAAATGGATGGATAAAAAGAGGTGAAAACAGAGGGAGGGACAGGAGGAAGAGAGAGAGAGAGAGAGAGAGAGAAAGAGAGAGAGAGAGAGAGAGAGAGAGAGAGGAAAAGACATAGAGGGAGAGAGATGTGTGTGTGATATTGGTAGAAAGAGATAAAGACTCAATAAAAACAGAGAGAGAGAGAGAGAGAGAGAGATAGAGAGAGGAGGAAGAAAAGAGAATGGAGAATACTAAGAGGGAAGTTGAAAGAGATTTGCGTGTGTGAGTGTGTGAGGAAGAGAGAGAGAGAGAGAGAGAGAGAGAGAGAAGCGGAGAGAGAGAGAGAGAGAAGCGGAGAGAAACAAATTATTAATCTATCAAACGGTTTATTTTTTAACGTTTATGATAACCGCTCAGAATTATTGAAATCATTTATAAGAAATAAAAGAATTATTTATTTCATCTACCTGTTTATTTTCTACCCAAGGAATGAGTGTTATTTGTTCAATTCATCCGTTCTTTCTTCCGTCTTGGATAACTCTAAGGAAATTAGAAATGTAATGCGCAATTTTTTTCTCTTTTGATAATTTGAAACCATGGCAAAATCTTTACACATTTTTTTTTCAGCTAAATCAAATTTTACTTTTTCATTCTGTCGATAAGATTTTATGAGGAAATGGCATTAATTTGATTATTTGATTATCATCTCCTCAGGATGTTACTATAAACATTAGAAAATGTCATTTTTTCCACTTGCCAATGTAACGAATATAGAGCATATATTGAGAAGAACCGCAATGCAAAGACGATTCTCCTTGCGTCCTTGTCTGTCATTGGCCAAGAACCAAATGAGATAAACACCCGTTTAAATTAATCTCAACATTATGATAGCCAATGATATTACTTTTTGATATTCACTAAGCTAAGCTTAGTATGACACAAAGTCAAATCGAAATATGGAGGATGGAGCCAAGTTGATTATGTTGCATCAATCCAAAAAGTGGAGACGGTTTGCTTACCAAGAAAATCAGCATTTAAACTTTTGATTGGCAAGAAAAAAATCAATTCGTAAAATTCGTACAAATGTCAGGAAAATGCAATTTCATTGCTAAGAGTATCAAGTCATCTGTTATACATCTTGGGGGAGAGAGGGAGGAGAGTGAGAGGGAAGAAAGTAAGCGGGATATGGAGGAAGAAGAATAAGTGGGAAAGAAAGAAAAAGAAAAGAGAGAGAAAGAGAGAGAGTAAGAGAGAGAGAGAGTGAGTGAGAGAGAGAGAGTGAGTGAGTGAGAGAGAGAGAGAAAGAGAGAGAGTGAGTGAGAGAGAGAGAGAAAGAGAGAATGAGTGAGAGAGAGAAAGAGAGAGAGAGAGAGAGAGAGAGAGAGAGAGAGAGAGAGAGAGATGAATTCTGAATATTCTCATCACAAAATGTCGAATAAAAATGTCAAAACAATGATTTTGAAGTTAAAAATAAATTACATCAAGTGTGAATATTTTGTTTCTGGAAAATCACAAAAAAGAACGCGTCACCATATTTTTTGAACGGCTGAAAAATATTTTTGATACTCGGAATTAAAATTCTTTATCAATCCTGAATATCAATACTTGACTTAAAAACCAGACCGTTCTCAATCCGAATTAGCACACTTTGCTTCCTTGCCATCTGCATTCAATAGAATGGTCCTATGTTTTGAAAATTGGATTGAAGGCTCTAACATCCATTTTCTTATTCTTTGTCTTTTTATTCTCAACTTTGGTCAGAAGAATAAGTCAAATTGCAAGACTTAAAACTAAAAATAAAATTAATGAACAAAAATAGTTAAACAAGCAAAAATTTAATTCTTTTTATATAGAATATCTGTATAAAATTTTCTTAAAGAAGTCAATATATTCGCTAACATCTTACTGGTTAAGAACAAAAGAGAGGGAGAGAAGATTGGAGGGAGAGAGGGAGAGAAGAGAGGAGTGAGATAGGGGATGAAGAGAGCAGTGAGAGAAGGAGAAAAAGACAGAGAGAGAGAGAGAGAGAGAGAGAGAGAGAGAAAAGAAAGTGTGAGAGCGAGAAAGATAAAGAGTAATGGAGAGAAAGAGGAAAAAAGAGAAAAAGAACGTGCCAATAGAGAAAGTGTATGTGTGTGTGTGAGAGAGAGAGACAGAGAGATAGAGAAAGAGAGACAGAGTACAGAGACAGAGAGACAGAGAGTAAGAGAAAGTGTAAGAGAGAGTGAAAAGAAATTATGAGAGGGAGAAAGATAAAGAGTAATTGAGAGAAAAAGGAAAAAAGAGAGGAAGAACATGCGATAGAGAAAATGAGTGTGTGTATGTGTGTGTGTGTGTGAGAGAGAGAGAGAGAGAGAGAGAGAGAGAGAGAGTGTGTGTGTGTGTGTGTGTATTACATAGGTAATTCTTAGAACATTCTTCTCTGATTAACCATTCTTAAAATATTGGCCAAGAATTTTACTCCATTGAGTAAGCAAGCAATTAGTATATTTTTACATTTGTATGAAGTTTGTGTTGGACGATGTCTTCTCCTTCTGTCGCATATTTCTGTCTGCCTAAATCTGCCTTTGGTCGCTGTGTAATCTATAGAATATTTGAGTAATGAAAATTCGTGCCCTTTTCCACAGGAAGCACAACCAAAATGTCTGTGTGTCCTTTATTACAATAGATTCCATTTTATATAGAACCCATTCGAATCTCAAACTTCCTCTTCACCTGCTGATACATTCTTTCCACTTTTCGTTTTTAATACAAATTCTTATTCATTTGTCCAACAACAAAACTTCAATGGATGACTATAGAGACATAGAATCAACAATATGCTTTTATAAACATAACTGCGTGTAAAATACCTACATACGATGCAAACACATTGATATTAGGGTGAGTCATTAATTTTGCAATATTTGCGTTTTGAAGACAAAGTGATGTTCTGAGTCTGGTGGAATTATGAGGGGTAATTCACAACGAGTTCGTTCCGGACTGTTAAACTATCTTTGCCAACCTGTATTCCGAACATCTGGAGCAGATGTATGCTATTATTCGGCAAAATACCCGGTATTGGTCAACAAAAGGCAAGCTCTTCTGCAGTAAGACAACATAAGACTTCATATCACTCGAAGGACCCGGAATAAATTCCAGGAACCTGAAGGAATTGAATTGATATCATACTCAACATAAAGTTTTGATTTAGATCGTTTGGATTATTACTTGTTTCGATCCATGGATCACTTCCTGCGCTCTCAAAACTTTAACAACAAGGAGGAGGTGGCAGCTTTAGTGAAGTAGTTCTTCGCCTTGAAAGACAAGAACTGTTATCATCGTTGGATCAAAGAACTGGTAGATAAGTGGCATTACCCAGATTGTAACCTGAACTTAGATCCCTCGGATTATTACTTGTTCTGATCCATGGCTCACTTCCTATGCTTGCGACGCTTCAACAACCAAGAAAAAGTAGAAGCTTCAGTGAGCGACTTCTTCGTCTCGAAGGACAGGAATTTGAGGGATTAAAGAAATGGGTGAAAGGCTGCTTCAGACGGTGCAATAAAATGGCCTCTACTTTGAAGCTAAACTGCTTTTGCAGTAACTTGAAGAATAAATCAAATAAGTTACAAAAATATAGCAAAACGACGAACCAGATATGCAGGACACGGCTGGAGAAGCAGGGACGATCTCATAAGTGATGTACTCCTATGGACCCCCACATATGGCCGAGCAAAAGTAGGACGACCAACTCGAACATACATACAGCAGCTATGTGAGGATACGGGATGTAGCCCTTAAGACCTGCCAGAGGCGATGAACTATAGGGAGAAGTAGCGAGAGAGGGTCAGGGATATCCGTGCTAGCGGCACGACATGATGATGATGATGATATGATGATATATATATATATATATATATATATATATATATATATATATTGCAAGCCTCTTCATACATATGAATTGAGGTCTCGGCAGCCGTTGAACGGATGTATGTAAACAATAGTAATTGTTATTCATAACCGTTTAAAATTTACGTCGCTGCTAATGGCTCCTCGTGGCTGAAGGGTTAGAGGCTTGGCTTGGCGTTTGAGTCAACCAGGTTTCGATCCCGGCTACGGGAAGCTAATATGTCTAGCCACACTGATGAGTTCTGATAGAACGAAACAGATCTGTCTGTGGATGACTATATATATATATCGACCATAAATTGATACACCCCTACTATTTTTGAAAATTTAATTTTCTTCTAAAATACTTCAAATACTGCTGTATTTTATTATTTCTACGAGAACATTATGTAACCAAAACGGATATTACTAGATATGATTTATATCTAAACTCTACAGCATTGAAAATCTGTAACCAAAGATATAAAAAAAGTTCACTTATCTATTTTATTTGTTGCATTATATTTTTGATGCAGAACTCTATCTCTGAGGTTGGGAAATACTCTATTTTTTGGCAACAGTTGAAAGGTATTCTTGACAGACAGTGGCGCAAGAAAA
This sequence comes from Sepioteuthis lessoniana, assembly GCA_963585895.1. Taxonomy (NCBI): domain Eukaryota; kingdom Metazoa; phylum Mollusca; class Cephalopoda; order Myopsida; family Loliginidae; genus Sepioteuthis; species Sepioteuthis lessoniana. The sequence goes on along the minus strand of CAUZXS010004332.1, from coordinate 31,697 downwards.
CTGCGATCGAACCCCACCAGCGGATTCAAGAACGAGTCTATCGACTGACAAGGATAGAGTATGTCTTGATAAGGGTGATGAACACAAATCTTGTTGCAGACCATTACCTTTCTCTTATGTTCATAATGTTTCCAGGTGGTGATAGTCTGTTTCAGCAAGATAACGCTCTCTTTCATCTTGAGGGAGTAATGTGAAACTAGCTTAAGGAACACCTGGCTGATTTCGAGGTACTTTGATTATCTCTCGCATTAACATGTTGAAGACCTCACTAAATTCCACTCACAACTACTCCAGTCCCTCGTAGACTCTTGACACACAACTGCCGTTATCTAAATAAAGGTTTGGTTTGGTTTGCTTGTTTAATGTCATGTCAATCTCTGAGTGTTACCTAATGCCAAAGGCATTCTTATAGAAGAACAGCAGAGATACTATTTGACCCATACTGTGCGGACAAGAGGGTCCTTACCTTTACCGAAGGTATTAGTCAGAAATTGAACATGATAGCACGATTGGAGTTCGAACTCGCTGACTATGTGGCTGCAGTCCTGCACGCCACAAGAACTCTCCTTTTAGTGAAAAGAGAAGCTGCATGTTATCAGATAGTTTGGTTTGTTTGGGTTTAATGGGATATCAACCTTTGTAGGTTATTTAATGCCAAATCCATTTTTATACAAATAAACTATTCTATTTCAAACAACTCAGTTTAGCAGAAGTAGGCAGTTTAAATATCAAAACAGTTCTATTTCAAGTAATTCAGTTTAGCATAAGTATGCATTTTTAGTTCTATTAGACCCATAGATAGGAACCTATCAGGTGCTACCACTCCGGGCCAGAGTGAAACTGGGAGCAATGGTAATGAACGGGTGCTCCGCATTCCCCAAAGCTCAAGCCTTACTGGAACCTCATGATCAGATTGTTTAGTGTCATATACAGGACACTCGTTAGGGGATTCTTATTGCTCTGCAGAGAACCAGTCGGTGTATTCTACAGCCCCAGCCGACTGGGCTATGTTATTAGATAGTTTTTGGTTTAAGTTCATTTTAGTGTATAATACATCTTATTGATATCTACACATATATTTGTACGTGAATGTTCTTGCATAAATACTTGCACATATGGACTCACACAGATATATATGTAATATAACTTCTGTTTCTCTTACATCGTTTATAACAAAAGAATGTTTGCGATTGCAACGGACACAGCTAATATTCAATCTATTTCGGTGTCTACCCAATTCCTATATTTCAAGTAGAAATTTACTTAGCCGTCCACAACTTTTCAGCAAAATGCCGACCCCCCACTCTCTTACTTCTTAGTTTTCTCAGTCTTTTTATTCTATCACCTCTATTTATTTATTTATTTATTCGTTTTTTTTTCTAGCTTTCCACCATCAGCGGTCGTCTGCCTCACTCATCGTCTGCTGTACGAACGAAAAATGTCCAGCCCCGAGAGAAATCGATAGTATTAAAGACAAAAAAGGGTGCGTGTGTGTGTGTGTGTGTGAAGAGAGAGAGAGAGAGAGAGAGAGAGAGAGAGAGAGAGAGAGAGAGAGAGAGAGAGCGTAATAAAATATAGAAAGAATATGAAATCAAAAGAAAGAAACAATAAACTAGAAAGAAAGAAAAAAATAAATGAGAATAAGAAAACGAATAAGAAAAAGGAGTAAGGAATGAAAGAAGGAAGGAAGGATAGAAAGATAGAAGGAAGATGGTTGATATTAGCCTGAACGGAAAAAGTGGTACTAGATTTTATAAATATAAAGAACAGACAAATATATTCGGAAACAAGTGACATAGAAATGAAAGGAAAGAAGGAAAAGAGACAACATAAAAAGAAAGAAAAGAAAAGCGAATGAAAAGAAAGAAAAGAAAAAATGAAGTCAAGAAAGAAAGAAAAGAAAAGAAAAAATTTTGCGAGAAACAGAATAAAGAAAGACAAGAAAAAAGATGAATAACTTTGACTGAGAAGTGGAAAGCAGAAGGAAGTTAATGTCAGCCTGAACCGAAGAAGTGGCTCTGGCTTGAATAAATATAAGAAAAAGAAGATAGATATCTTCTGAATCACGTGACATGAAAACGGAAGGAAAGAAGACAAAATAAAAAGAAAGAAAAACGAAAGAAAAGAAAGAAAAGAAAAATGAAATAAAAAAAAGAAGGAAATAATGAATAAGAAAGAAAGCGAGAAAGCGAGAAAGAAAGAAAGAAAGCGAGAAAGAAAGAAAGAAAGCGAGAAAGAAAGAAGTAAATTTTTAGAGAGAGAGAGAGAGAGAGAGAGAGAGAGAGAGAGAGAGAGAGAGAGAGAGGCAAATGACATTGACGAAGAAAAGAGAAAGAAGGAAGAAAAGAAGTTGATACCAACCTGCATCGAAGAAATGCAAATGGATTTGGTAAATATAATGAAAAGAAGGCAAATTTATTCGGAAACACGTGACATAAAACGGAAGGAAAAAAAAGGGTGGAAGACAAACTCAAAAGAAAGAAGAGATTAGTGAAAGAAAAGAAAGAAAAGAAAGAAAAGAAAAAGTTAAGACTGAAAAAAAAAAAGAGATACGAAAAGTGCACAAAGACATAAATAAGCGGTCACATCTGATGATCGCTTTTGTGGAAGCTGTATTTGATATTAAAAATATTACGAAATAATGCATCACTCGGCGTGTTTAGTGAGTTTAACGGTAGCGAGTTTGTCCCTCATTTCGAGTTCGTTTTCTTTTTTATGTTCCAAATGCTGAAGTTCCAGGCTGGCACGCACTAACCATTACACCATCTTCAGAATACACGTTCTGTCTGTGCATCCATCAACTTGTAAAATCAGTAATCTGCTTATCCTATCTCTAATATGATTGTGACGTTTCCTTTATATTTGTTGTCGCTAACAATGCTATTTTCAACTTTCTTAAAGGCAAAATGGTTGCTGCATTTGGAATCTTCTCATTTACTTTGAGTCAACAGACACCCATTAATATCTAGAAATAAAAAGCCACAAAAAATCATGAACTTTACAATTTCAAAAATAGTTTAGAAAATGTTGGAATGTTTTATTGGCTCATCATTTGGTGGAGGCTGTTTTCTCCTGAACTGATTTTGGTGGTTTGAATTCCTTAGATAATTTCTTGAAACACATTTTGAAATGTGTAATCAAAGGTTCAATCGTCGTAATCTAGGACACTGATTGAGAGTGAGAGAAACGGAAGAGAGAGAGAGAGAGAGAGAGAGAGAGAGAGAGAGAGAGAGAGAGAGAGAGAGACTGGGAAGGGAGAAAAAGAAAAAGAGAGAGAACGGAGAGGGTGAGAGGAAAAAAGATAAAGAGAAATAGGATAAAGAGAGAGAGAGAGAGAGAGAGAGAGAGAGAGAGAAAGAGAGAGAGAGAGAGAGAGAGAGAGAGAAACAGAGTGAGAGAAGGACGATAAAGAGAGGCAGGAAGAGAGTGGAGAGAGGCCGGAAAGGAGAAGAGAAAGAAAAGATAGAGGAAAGAGAGAGAGAGAGAAAGAGAGAGAGAGAGAAAGAAAGAAAGAAAGAAAGAAAGAAAGGTAGGTAGGGAGGGGGAGAAGGAGAATAATTTTATTTTGATAAATTGAATGGTTATTTGCGGAAGTAGCTATCCTGTCGAGTACAGGACTTCTTTGAGCAATTTATTTGTTCTTTTGTCTCTTTTTATTTAGTTTAGTGGCATATCAATCCTTGTGGGGTTTTTGATGGCAAATCCTGTTCACACACACACACACACACACACACACACACACACACACACACACACACACACACATACACATTATTCGAAAGTGAATTGTTTATAGATCTCTTCATTTTTTAAACAAGTTAAATTCTATTTATCAAGTATTCCTATAAAATTCGAACAACTTCCTCATAGATGTATAGTTTGGAATAAAAGTATATTGGTGACCATCGTCGAGGGTGACCTGAAGGCTTTCTTTTCGATAGCTACTACACCAAGGTGTAGGGGAGGGCGTTACCCCTTTCCCTTGATTGCTCCACTTTACCCTTGATCCCTACCTTATAATGCTGAGTATTAAGCAAGGCGGCATCAAGTATCATTTTTGAGTTTTTGGTATGACTCGACATGGCGAACACTCTACTCCTTTGGTCAATAGCTCGATCCGTAGCAAAAGTTTGAACAGTTCTATTTCATGTATAGATAAGACCTTTACAGGTACTCTCATTTCGGATCACAGTGGTAATGGTAATGAAGAGGTACTCCATATTCCACAAACTCCAAGACGAGCGCCTCGCCACCAGACGCAGTTTTTTGTCATACCCAGAACACTAAATGGTTTCAAGTATTTCTGTGTAATACAAATATTTCTAGTTAACATTTTTCATTATTTGCACACAGAAATACTTGAAAGCAAAACCGCAAATAATTCTACAGCTCAATCTGCAGGGTGGGTAGAATACGCCGACAGCATCTTAGCAGAAGAGTAGGACATCCCAAACGAGTGTCCTAGATATGATATTAAACAACTTGATGGCGAGGCTCCGATTCTGGAGTTTTAGGTCGAATGTGGAGTACTCTTTCATTCTCTGATCTCTGAACTGGATTGCTAGTACCTGTTAAAGTCCCAATTATGGGTCAAATCGAACTGTTTAATCCTTTATTTTACTGGAAACCATTATCGCAAATAGAACTATTAGTGTTAGATAGCAGTATTTGATAGCACATTTAACTGTGTGCAAACAAATGAGCTCTGGAACGTGTGAAAATTGCTACCTACAAACTATTCGTTTATAAATCACGCATATTTAATAAACATGTATATACAGGATTTGGCATCAAGTAACCAACAAAGGTTGATATGCTGTAAAATACGACCAACCAACCAACCAACCAACCAACCAACCAACCAACCAACAAGAACTGTTAAATCATTTACTATAATTGAAACCATTATACTGTGCGCAAACAAATGACTGAAATTAAATTGAATTATTAGTATTAGATAGCAATACTTGAAACCGTTTAACTATGTACAAATAAATGTATTCTGGCTCATTAAAAAAATGTTATTTACGAACTGTTCACTTAAAAGTCGTATGTATAAACGGTTTGGTTTAGTTTTATGGCACATCAACCATTGTTGGTTATTTAATACCAAATCTATTTTTATACATGCAAACAGTTCTATTTAAAAAAAATTCGATTTAGCATAAATACAGTTTTTTTTGTTCGCACACAGTTAAATGTAAAAAGTTCTATTTCGAACAATTCCGTTTAACATAAGTACACCGTTTAAATGTCAAAAGCAGTTCTATTTCAAACTATTCAGTTTTGCAGAAGTACACAGTTTAATTCTAATTGAACCATAGATAGGACCCTATCAACAGCTACGACTCCAGGCCAAAGTGAACCTGTGAGCAATGGCAATGAAGGGGTATTCCACATTCCCCAAAGCTCCAGCATCAGATTGTTTAGTGTCACATCTAGGACACTCGTTGGAGGAGTCTTACCTCTCTGCAGAGATGCAGTCGGTGTATTCTGCAGTCCCATACAACTGGGCTATGTATAAACGGGATTTTACATTAAATTACCCTCAAGGATTGATATGCCATTAAACCATATGACCCAACAAATAATTCTATTTAATATCAATCATTTCCTGGCAAACCATTTAGATGGCTTCTAGTAATGCTATATCAGCTCGATCCACTGCCTTCTAGCACCTTTAAGATAAAATTTTGGTATTGTTTGCCACAAGAGCACTTTAAAGAATACGGTCGGGACTATCTATACGTACTCGGGCTTGATATGACCAATCGAATGATCGGATCGGGCCCCTCCGACCGCCCGTCTATCCCTGTAAAGACCAAAGGGGAGTGTTGCAAGTCAGTAGAAATTTTTGTTGGCCGAGACATTGACAGCTCAGCCATTAAGATATTGTCCTGTAGCACTAAAAGTCATTACCCGCGCTCAGTAGGCTCAATTGATCAGAAAGACTAGCTTGTTGGCCATTACATCACTGCAGAGGTCCAGTCAACATATTTTACAGCCCCAGCTGATAGAGGAGTTTGAGCAATTAAACATTTTACGAAACTCTTTGATAGTGTGAAACTTTTTTTCAAAAATGAAAAATAAAATAAACAATAAAAAGAAACGTATAAAAAATAATCAATATTTGTTGGACACGACAATCAGGGGTCAATTCACTGATACTCTATTATCTCATCCCACTGCAAACGTTGCTTTTTAAAAAAAATCTATCATACATAATAACTGTGTTATTTTATTTGATGCAAGTTTCAGTCTGATGCAAATTGTTTAGTTACGTTTGGCTTCTCTGTTTAACGGTATATCAACCTTCGGAGGTGATTTAATGCCTAAGCCATCATCGTAGAATAGTAGCCGTACTATCTAACCCAAAGCAAGCAGGGATAAGAGGGTTCATACCTTTCCAGGGTATTAGTCCGAAAGTGAACATAATAACGTCACTGGAGTTCGAACTTGCTGAATAAGATGTCACTCAGTCCAGCACGTAAGCCACTACAGCCGACACAAGTCATGAAGTAACAAGAAAAGAAAAGACAGCTTTATACGCAAGCAAATGGATACGTAGGATAATTGATACCTCTTTATATATATATATATATATATATATATATATATATATATATATATATATATATATATATAAGTTTGAATAGCGTGGACATAGAGTCCATAGTGCTTGGTTACTGTCAGTTTCTCGCTGATGCATTCACTAATTCGATTATCACGTAGGCGAGAAACTGACTGTCACCAAGCACAGATGACTACGCCCTGCTAACTTCGATATGTACGGTCTATCACTGATATTGAACTCTTTATTCATATATATATATATATATATATATATATATATATATATATATATATATATATATATATATATATATGACCGTAACCAATCAAAAACATTGAAATTCGGCGAGATTTTAATTAAGAAACAGTATATCATAGCGATACTTTTTTTTTTATCTAAGCAAGTTCACTTAAAATGTTCTAACAATGAGAATAGAGCGATTTTGAGTTCAATTTATGAATAGTTTTGTTGAGAGTACGTTTTCGCCGAACGTTATTTACAATCATTAAAATTTTCGATTTTCTACAGATCTCATCATGAAATGCTAATTTGAATCCTTCACTCTTTCTAAATACATTGAACGAAGGCCTAATAGCTTTGTTGTTCGTCTAGGATAAAATATCATTCAAGATGCGAAAAGAGACATTTAAAAAAATGAAGCAATATCATTTATTTGGTTATAAATGCAGTGTTAAACAGAAATGATCGATACGATAAATCTATCGAACTGTTCGATATGGAAAACTACAAAAACAAAACTTCCGCGACTACAAAAGAGATTCCTGTTTCGGTAATTCTACGCTAATCAGAAGTTTTTGAAATCTTTATAACTTGTTGGTAGGTGAGAGATTCGAGTGTATAAAGGATTTTATGAGATTCTCTTTTTGTTGATATAACGGTCACGATTGGCCAGTTTATCAGGAAACATTACTCCTGATTGGTTAATTCGTGTAGACTAAAGCTGTCACTATTGACCGAAGTCCGGAAATGAGTTAAAGACATTTTCACGTGATCGAAGATATTAAAATTCGATTTTATCTTGCATTATTTCATTGGCTGAAGATTTATGCCATATGTTTACTGACCAGAACGAAAGGATCCGGAAGAATCCGTTGATCCGCTGTCGATTCACTACCAGCTTGCAGTCAATTCGATCCACTTCAAAATGATATTAATCTTGCATAAATTACTTTGAAGCGAGAAGATGGAGACGCGTTTTATGTTTCCTAACTGCCAGTCGCCGTGAATCTACAATATTATAAACTGAAATGAAGCTGAACTTTCCATATTGGTGGAAGGATCGTCTTTCCATTAACTTTCCTTTAACTTTCCATTAACTTTGGTGAAATATTTAATTAATCAGTTCTCAAGTTATCTTCGTAATCAAAGAATCGTATTTTGCGAACTAACACATTTCAAAGGACACAGTAATAATTCTTTTGGTAAATTTTGCTAACTCAGACATAAGGCCACTTATAGCCATGTAGCTAATTAAAATTTCACAAGAATATAAATGCGCTGTCCATTTGAAGTGTTGATTGATTTTAACGGATTGTTAACCCGTCTAAGGTTATTCTATGCCTAGAGGTTAGGGAATTACGTACATTGTACATTTATATCGATATTCTTTTACGTAGTTCCTTAAGATTTTTTTTTTTGTGCCAGGTTGTACATCAAGTATTCTTATGTAATACAAATAATTTTCCAACCGTTGTATGGTTTCAAGTATTCCTATCTAACACTAAAAATTATATGGTTTCAAGTAATTATTTCTATTCAGGAATAATAATTTATTTGCTTACAGTTATATAGTTTCTCGAATTCTTATCCAATACAAATAACATTCAACTTATCGATTTGACCCCTAGATAGGACCGTAAGAGTTACTACCACTCCGGGTCAGAGTGGACCTGGGAGTAATGTCTCCACACTCTCTACAGAGGGTACAGTCTGTGTATTCTAACTAAGCTTCACTGATTTGGTATTAGTGATGTAGAGAGGCTTTAATGAACAGGGACAGTCTGACTTGAAAAGGTGTGTTTGAAGAATTTGGTTTTATTTTTTTAGGAAACAAGCAGAGATGTGGGGCAAACGAAACACATTCAGCTACATGTCTTATGTGAAAATAAACTATATAGCATACAACAATTTTGCACAGGACCACTTTCACTGAAATAAAGTCCGTGAAGGAACTGATCAAAACATTTTGATAAGGAGGAAAAAGGATTAAAAAGATAAGGATTAAAATGACACAGGTAAAAAAAAAAAAAGTTTCATCTTCCAGCTTATAGATTATTCTAGAAGATTTTTATATCAATCACCGAAAGAAATAAGAATAACTTAGTCATCAGACGTCTTGGGTGATGTAATCCTTTGCGAGTTTGTGAGTTCGATTCCTACCGGCGCTCCCTATTTGCACAAGACTAAACATTGTAAATAACAATTTGATGGCTTGCCCAGTCGGCTGAGGCTGTAGAATATACCGACTGCACCTCTGAAGAGGGGTAAGACCCCCCCAATGAGTGTCCTGAATATGACACTAAACAATCTGATGGTGAGGTTCCAGTGTGGAGCACTCATTCATTGCCATTGCTCCTAGGTCCACTATGGCCCGGAATAGTAGCACCTGATAGGGCCCTATCTATGGGTTGAATAGAACTAACGGCACACTTATGCTAAACTGAATCGTTTGTCTAAACTGAATGGTTTGAAATAGAAATGTTTTTGATTATTAAACCATACTTACATTTAAACTGCGTGCTCATGCTAAACTGAATGTTTGAAATGTAATTGTTTTTGACATTGAAAATGTACTTACTCTAAACTGAATTGTTTAATATAGAAAACTGTAATTACATTTAAACTGCGTGCTTATGCTTAACTGAATGGTTTGAAATGGAACTGTTTTTGATATTGAAACTGTACTTACACTAAACTGAATTGTTATATATAGAACTGTTTTGACATTTAACTTTGTAAACAAAATCTCTACTTATACTAAACTGAATTAGCTGAATTAGAACCGTTTGAATAAACTGAACAGCTTGAAATAGAAATGTATTTGACAATTGAACTGTGTACTCATGCTAAACTGAATTGTTTGAAATAGAACTGATTATTTACATAAAAATGGATTTGGCATTAAATAACCTACAAAGATTGATACGCCATAAAACATAACCAACCAACCATTAAATATTTGAATTATTTCTTTATAATTTTTGCACACCTCATGTTTATCAAAAATTCATACTTACTTATTAGGGCACTTTAATCAAATGATTAGTAATATTACTTGATGGTATGTAACAACTCAACTTGGAGTTGACAAATATTCACCCAGTCGCCGTAAACTATCCATTTTCCCCAGAGCCTAACTCCATAATACGGTGATATTATTTCCTAAGCTCAAGTTATATTTAAGGTCACAAGAAGGGAGCACTAAGTGAGCATCAAATTCAATACTGAGTAGTAATTGATCAGAAAGACTGGCTTGTTGGCCATTACATCACTGTGAGGTGCTCTAATACTTTTATATTTAATGTAAATAGATGCGTAGTTTTATAGCATTGATTAATTGATTTTAATGGCATGTCAATCCGTCTAGGGTTATTTTATGTTTAGAGGTTAGAGAATCACATTTATCGCATGTTCGCATTTACACTTTTAGTTTAGTTATTTCTTAAGAATACTTTTTACACATGGTTCCATCGAATACCTGTGATTTTTTAACAGATATATTTGACCCATAGATGAGACCCTAACGGGTTCTACCACTCCATGCCATAGTGGACCTGGGAGTAATGGCAATAAAGAGGTGTTCATACTCTAAGAGCTCCAGAACTGGAGCTTCAGATGCAGTATAGAGTCATACATCGGACACGCGTGGTCTTATACGTCATCTAATTTTTTTCATATATGATAAATGATTTTCAGGGATTAAAAGGCTGAAATTTTTCTATAAGGATATTTTTTTTTACAAACCGTCAAATAGACAAGAAAAATACCGGCCAATTTTTTTTTCTACAATCAAAAAATATGTGTTAAACTCTTTTAACAATTTAAACATTATAAATTTCATTCCTTATTCCTCGTAACGCAAACTGCAAAAACGTAAAATTTACTGCGTATTTAATTTTCCCTAAAACCATTTGTTGTCGCATGGAGTTTGTGCCAAACAGTCTGTCTTTGTGGGTGCCAAGTTTTTCTAAGTACGCCACCGAAATGAATTATTGCACGAGGAGTAAGAAGGGGTGGGTGGCAGCGGTCGGTGCGAGGGTGTGGTATGGTGCAGTAATTGCAAGACGAACTGACTGATACGATCAATAAGGACAGGCACGCATGCATCGTCGATTATCGCTGGGGAAAATGCTGATCACGTGACTGCAGGAACATTATATAGAAATATGTGCATACTTATTGAACCGTTGAGATTAAAGTATATACAGAGATTTACTTGCCTATGTCCATTTGTATATGACCACATGCACTCCCCCCACATATATATATATATATATATATATGCTAACGGAAAAAAATTGCAACACCCTGAAGAACAATGCAGCGAATGTATTTACCCAGCCCCTCTGCTATGAACAGGATCCAACAAAAGTTAATTTTCAAGAGGAGTACAGCTGGCTTGAATTTAATTTGTCCTTCTCCAAGACTAAAGAACTGAGTTTGGCGTGCTATTTACCAATAGCTGGAGAAGAAGGGAGGGATTTATGCCTTTCCCAAGGTCATTAGCTCGAAGTGAAATGCAAACAATCTCTTCTAGGATTTGAACTCGGGCTGCCAATTCCATTTCCAACGACGATAACCGATGTTTAGGTGGAGGTCCCCGTTGTGTAATGGTTATCATCGCAGGAAATGGGACACGGCGACACGAGTTCAAATCTTGGACGAGACTGATTGCCTTTCACATAGCACTAATACCCTTGGGAAAGGTATGAATCCAATTATTCTCCCTCCAGCTATGGGTAAATAGCAGGGCAGACTAGGTTCTTCAGCCTTGGTGAGGCAACTTGTCAAGGAGAAGGAAAATTGAATTCAAACCTGTTAAACTCCGCTTAAAAATTGACCTTGTGTCATATCTGTGCGGAGGGGTCGGTAAACATGATAACCGTTGTTTAGGCCTTTCTATGTGTATATGCATACTATTGGATTGTAGATATTCTTATAAAAATTTCAAAGTCCTTAGTCATCTTATGACGTAGTAACACTCATACCAGGTATATATATCGTATAGATTCGAGAGTACAGGTCTATCTTAATATCAAAGGACGATATACAGTGTATCATTATTGGGTTTGATTACTTATTTTGGCACCTGTGTGCATTACTTTTAATATTGAGTAAATTGAAACACATATTGAAGGTATAGCATTTTTTATTGTAATGTAATGTAATGTATGTAAAATCTTACCTGCCCATTGGCCTATGGGTAGAGTGCTCGCCAATGGTCCGGGAGACCGGGGTTCAATCCCAGATAGAGTCATACTAAATACTCAAAAAATGGTACTCGATATCTCCTGGCTTAACACTGTGCATTATAAGGTACATATCAAGGGTAAAGTGGAGCAATTTAAGAAAAGAGTAGTGCCCTTCTCTACTCCTTGGTGTAGTAGCTATTAAAAAGGAAGCCTTCAGACCGCCCAAGACTACGGTCACCAACTTTACTTTTACTTATATAAAATCTGCCAAAATGGTAAGAAATAGAAAAGTTGGCGTTAGATTAGTAAATGTAAAGTTTTGCTTTTCATCATACGAGCATTTTCAAACACAACTAGAAATGTTTGTAACACATTGACCCCCGGCCAAGCTGTCAAAGTAGGAAATGCACCTGTGTAAATAACAGGTGCATCCGGTCGAGGAATATCAGGATATAACCTTGACCGTGGACGGGTTGAATTGAGTGCGATTTGTGACGCCCACAGGAAGAAGAGTGGGCGTCAAATTATAATATAACTCGGTGCACAGGAAGTTCAATCAGTCGGATTTCAGACCAGTTAGAGGGAAGATGCTGGAATGAGGAACATGTCCCAGAGAGACTGGGCCCCCAGGTCCCCGGTTGAGCAGCCCAGGAGAACGGGAAAGAAACGCTGTTATGGCTATAAGAGTGGGGGTCAATATGTTGCAGTTCTGTTCGGTCTCCAACTCACCCTTCTCACAGTAAAACCTTTAGTAACCCTTTCGAACCCTTTCAAATAAAGTGAGAGCTATATTTTTCTAAAGAATTGTGTCGCTCGTCTTTATTGTGTCGTTGTTATGATTCTGCATGCATCTACAAATGAGTATGCAACATGCTTTGAAACTCGGAAAAATATGCCGTTTCAGTTCTATTTAAAATATGTGAATCTGATATGACGTGACGTGAATGAATATTCAGTCTAAGAAGCAAAATATCTCTTTAAAAACTCTTAGCTGACAAAAGTAATTACTTAGGAAACTTATGTCCAATATTAAGTTTGAACTTGCTGTTGAAGTTGTATAAAAAAAATTGATGAAATCTATTATCGACGGACAGCATAACGTTCGAATTAAGTTGTAACTGTTAAGCAGTTAGAGATATACCGTTAAAATGTCACTCGGTTTGAGTGATGAACTGTGAGCCCAGGGTCGTTTGAATCGACGTTGATGATTGGTTAAGACACCACATAATCAGATGACACTGGGAAAATAGCTGAAAAACTTAATCAGTTTGCTGCGACCAATCGAAGTGATAAGATATAATTTCCCATCTGTTGGACTCAGTAAATAAAAATGAAATAAATAAAGATAAGTGTATACTTATAAGCGGCTGTTTTTTTCTTCTCAACAAGAAATGTCACCGTGTTTAAGAAAAACAAAAAAAAACAAACGATAAAAGCAAAAAAGCAAAATAACGAGCAGATTCGGGGCTGAAGAAAAACAATATGGCGGTGATAAACGACGACCGGCCTCAAAGAAGATTAAATAACTTTGGGACTGAAGAAGTACCAGAGGGCTAACCGAACATTCTGATCTCTTGTATGTTGAGTCACACACACACACACACACACACACATATATATATATATATATATATATATATATATATATACATATGTATATGTATGTTCATATTTACACCTGGCTACAAAAATATACATTTGCATATAAGTATATATTAATTGGAATAACAATAGTTTGTATATCTACCACGTAAACTATGACACTGTGGTATATGTAAAACCATTTATGTATATAGTCTGATAATACATACATAAATACACACACATATATTCAAAGAATTTTTAGAATTTTAAACATATATATATATATATATATATATATATATATATATATATATATATATATATAAGTTTATTTGAGAAGAATTGTTTCAGAACTAAAGTGCATGTTTCTTGCATCAATAACATGAAAATATTAGTTGTGACATTGGAATAACAAATAAAATCACTTAAATTATCAAAAAGAAAAGTGTTTGTTTTGTTTGTTTACGTAGTACGCGAAGACAATGCAATCTATGTCAACCATTTTAACAAGAATGATTTTTGCCAACAGAAGACCACCAAAGTGAAGGAGGGAAAGAAAGCGGAAAGACTGGCAAATGACAGGACGAAATGGAGATTCTTTATGAAGAAATTTGAGCGAGGAACATTGGCAGGTTTAAGGAGAACTTTTTGTACCTAATGACTAATGAAACCGTAATTCCCGAGACCAGATACAAATTTTCGTGAGTAAAGAAGTGAAATTTGTAAAGAATTAAAAATTAACTTTTTTTTGTGAGGAGGAGTCAAGATGTAAATTTTGTTTTAAAAGTCCACTCTTTTTACCAATTTGATTAAATATATATAAAAAAATAAAAACAACCAACCAACCAACCAACCAAGAATAAACAAACTAGTCATATTTTGGGCTCTGCTACTCTGGTGGCCCACAGAGTCGATGGTAAACGATTATTTGTAAAAGAAATCCAGGAAGTTATCATTTCCTGTGGATTTTTTTCCGATATTAACGAATTAAAAAAATATAATGATAGAATTCATAAATAGCCACATTTTAAAGCTTCTCTCTCGGATGACGGTAAGTGCTGCCTAAAACTAAACTCAAAGGGACCAGCCCATTCCGACTGAATTCATTTCAGATAAACAGAATGCGTTCCATGAAAAAGATAGGCGAATTCTTATTGTAACTTGCGAATAGTATTTTTGCCGTCAACAATTAAACTTCACACATAAAATCCTTTTGTTTGATATGCGATATTTAAAAAGGAACTGAAATTTTGTTGTTACTTGTTATTTTCAAAATAAACACGATTTTTTAGCAACCCGTGGACAGAACGAACCAACAAATCATATTTTACCAGATTGACAGGTTGAATTATTTATATGTCCCATCCCTAACGGACTTTGAATAATTTAACGGCTTCGATTATTGAAATAACATTTTTTAGTTGACAACCACAGATGCTTTTTTATAGTTGTAAACCTTTCAACGTCTACAGTAATGAGCAACAGTTGAATTAGCTGTTTCTTTATGTTGAATTTTGAATGTAAATGGTAGAGTGACATTTAAGAGGATCAAGAAAGAATGTTTGTTCTTGACAACAAGTATATTGGCTGGCAAAAAGAGAGGAATGAAAGAAAGAAGGAAAAAAAAAAAAAGGAAAGCAGGAAGACAAGGAGTAGGAAAGAAGGTTGGTAGAAAAAAGAAAAGAAGAGAGGCAAGAAGAAAGGAAGGGAAGATGGAGTTTGAAAAAAAAGGGAAGGAGAGAAAAAGGAAGATAGGAAGGAAAGAGGAAAGAAAATATGGAATGAAGAAGAAAGGAAGAGAGAATGGAGAGGGAAGAAGAGAGAAATGAAGGAAAAGAGGAAGGAAGAACGATAAGAAAGAAAGAAAAAAGGAAGATAGAAAAAAGAAAGAGAAGTAGGGGAAGGAAGGAAAGAAGAGAGAGAGAGATTGGGAGGTAAGAAGAAAGAGAGGAGAGAATGTAGGGACAAAAGAAGAAAAGAAGGAAAGAAGAGATGCTGGAACGAAAGAAAGGGAGGAAGGAAGGAAGTAAAGAACGTGTAGGGAAAGAAATGAAAGAAAAAAAGAAGAGAAGTAAGATTAGAAGGAAAGAAAGAAGAGAGAAAGAAAGAGAAGCAGGAATTTAGTGAAAGAAGATGAAAGGAAGGAAAGAAAGAAGAGAGGATTGAAGGATTAAAGGAAGAAGAAGGAGTAGATGAAGGAATGTTTGGAGGAAGAGAGCAATGAAAGAGTGAAAGAAAGAAAGAAAAAAAGGAAGTGAGAAAGGAAGAAATTGTTGTTAGTTGCATATTTTTCTGTTATCAGACATTTTCGTTTAATTTCAGTTTCCATTTTGTGCCGCAGTTTAAATGATTTTGTTGTATTATGAAAAACAGCAATGCTCATCAGAGTCACTCACAAGTCAGTCTCTTTTTTAAATTCCATCAGAGTAGGTAATTTTGTGTACTTTGTAAAATATGACAAAAAGTTATCTCTTAAATTTTTGTGAAAAAAAAAAAAAAATGCAAAACGTATTGCAATATCTAAAAATAAAAATAAAAATTCTCCAAATGTTTTATTCAAATCTTTGAGTGAAATCTCAAGACGAAATCACTAATCAGTTTCTGAAATATTTTGACGACATGCAGATTTGAATTATTTGTAGAAAGCTTTCAGTCAATTGAAACGAAAATGATAAAAAAAATTTAAGAGAAAATATTATTGACTGAAAAAGTCACATTTTAAGAATAAATAAAAAAAATTATATTGTTTTTATTTATCAAAATCTGTTTGTTTTGTTTAAAAGAATTTCTATTTGGTATATGGGACAAAGAGAATTCACGTACAACAAACATTCAAGTTAAACACAAAAAACTATTTTATAGAACATTCAGTTATTAACAATGAAACCGTGACTTCAGACAACTTGTGATATTTGAAGAACACAATTTATTTGTGGAAATAATAATACCGGAGTCTGGAAATTTCATTGGCTGAAAAGTTCATATAATCAAATCATATCTTCTTTTGATGACTTTTTTTACCAATGGAATCCGAGCACTGCAACACTGATGTTAAAGTAAGAATGACTGTGTTGAAAAATAAACACCATTTGATTCCATGAGAGTATGTTGGTCAGCCTATGAACATTTTTACCGACCCACGTAAACATAATGTTAATAATAACGACGATATTCATGATAATTAAAAATCAAGGATAATAACAACATCCTCATAATAATGATATTGATGATGATGATGATGATAATTTGAATTGCTGTTTTTGGTACAGTCACCAAAGGATTAGTAAAAGAACTAGAGGACTTGGAAATAGCATTGCTGAGATCGGCCAGAATACTGAGAAGAGTCCTGGAGATTTGAGAAGACTTGTTGTCTTTCAAACTCCAGTGAGAAACCATCATCTAACGCTGGTGTGAAAAACTCTCAAAAGAGTAAAATAAGAATGGAAAGGAAAATAGGAATTATTAAACTGAGAAAATAAAAATGAATAGGAAAACAACTCTATAGATATTTCAGAAAACAAACTAAAGAAATTACACTTGGGATATTATAGCCATTCAGAAGAAATGGAATCATTATTAATGATTATCATCATGTCGTGCCGCCAGCACGGATCTCTCCGACCCTCTCTCGCCACTCGTCTCTATCGTCCATCGCTCCCGGCAGGTCTTCAAGACGACATTCTGCTGTTGTATATAGGTTCTAGCTGGTCATCTTGCCTTTGCTCGTCCATGTGAAGGGGTCCACAGGAGTATATCACTTTTGAGTTCGTCTCCTCTTCTCCAGCAGTATCCTGCATGTCTGGTTCGTCTAACATGGATAGTTTTCGTGATGGGTGGTAGGTGGCCGTAGAGCTGCTGTCGGTTTGAAATACAAACGAATCACTACCAAATGCTGTCATAAGACTCTCCTCGGCAACAAGTGTCCTGGGTATGACATTAAACTGCATCAGATGGTTGGGCTTTAGTCTTGTAACTTTGAGGAATCTGAGTAACTCTTTATTACCATTACCCCGAGGTCCACTCTGGCCGGGATTGGTAGTAATTTTTAGGGTCCCATTTATAGGTAAAATGAAGCTATTTAATCATTTACTGAGGATTGTTATTAGTAATAGGCGACTATAGTCGAGGGCGACCCGAACGCCCCCTTTTCAATAGCTACTACACCAAGGTGTAGGGGAGGGCGCTACTCATTTCCCTGGATTGCTCCATTTTACCCTTGATCCTTTCTTTATAATGCTGAGTGTTAAGCAAGGCAGCATCAAGTACCATTTTTTGAGTCTTTGGTATGACTCGACCTGTGATTGAACCTACGTTTCCCGGACCATTGGCAAACACTACTCATTAGGCCAACAAACTATACAGCTGTATGTTAATTATCTATATTAAATAGGAATACTTGATACATAGAATTACTAATGTGAGATAGCAATACTTGAAACCATTTAACTGTGTCTAAGCAAATGATTAATATTAAACAGAATTATTAGTGTTAGATAGGAATACTTGAGACAGGATTTTGCATAAAATAACCCACACAGGCTAATATGCCGCAAAAAAAAAATAAAAAAACAAAACAAAACAAAACCAACCAACCAACCAACCAAGAATAAACAAACTAGTCATATTTTGGGCTCTGCTACTCTGGCGGCCCACAGAGTCAAAATAAAAGAAATGGAAAAACTGGAGAAATAGCAGAACCTTGCCAGAGAGCTAAAATAATTCTGGAACATGAAACTGACTCAGATACCAATCATATTCGGTTGAATCGAAAGAAAGTGAACAGAAGAATAAATACCTAGACCTTGCTAGGGAATTAAAATAACTGTGAAACATGAAAGTGACGTTTATCCCAATTGTAATTGGTGCTCTTGGTACAGTCGCCGAAGTATTATTAAAGGAGGACTTGAAAATCATAGGAAGAGTGGAGACCATGCAAACTACTGCATCATTGAGATCTGCCAGAATCTTGAGAAGAGTCCAGGAGGCTTGAGTAAACTCGGTGTCATTCAAACTTCAGTGAAAGACCATCAGCTAACGCTGATGTGAAAAATTCTCAAGGAGTAAATGATAATAATAGACACGACTAGGTGGGGAAGGTAATCCACTGGGAATTGTGCAAGAAGTTTAAATTTGACCATACGAACAAATGGCATTTGCACAACCCAGGATCCATCCCGGAAAATGAGACGCACAAACTTCTCAGGTATTTTGAGATACAAACAGATCACCTAATCTCGGCCAGACGAACAAATCTAGTAATCCCCCCACCCCCCAAAAAAAACAAACAAGAAAGCCTGCCGAATAGTGGACTTTACCGATCCGGCTGACCACAGGGTGAAATTGGAAGGAAGCGAAAAGAAAGATAATTACTTAGACTTTGCAAGAGAACTGAAACACTATGGAACATGAAAGTAACTGTGATACAAATTTTAATTGGTGCGCTCGGTACAGTCATCAAAGGATTGATAAAGGATCTGGAGGACTTGGAAGCAAGAGGACGAGCAGCGACCATCCTAAAGACAGTGTTATTAATATAGGTCGGAATACTGAGAAGAGTCCTGGAAACTTGAGGAAACTTACTGTCACTCAAAGATCAGACCTTATAATAATCAACAACAACAACAACAACAACAACAACAACAACAACCATAAGGAAAACTAGCAAAATTGTGAACTTTACTGTCCTGCCTGATCAGAGAATAAAACTGAAGGAAAGTGAAAAGAAATGATAAGTACCTAGACCTTGCTAGGGAATAAAAAAATAATGTGAAACATGAAGGTGACGATTATACCAATCGTGATTGGTGCTTTTGGTACAGTCACCAAAGGATTATTAAAAGGGACTGGTGGACTTGGAGGTCGGAGGACGAGTGGAGACCATCGAAACTACAACATTCTTGAGAACGGCTAGACTACTGTGAAGAGTCCTGGAGACTTGAGGAGACTTGCTGTCTCTCAAACTCCAGTGAAAGACCATCAGCTAAAACTGATATGAAAAACTTTGAAGATGTAAATAATAATAATAATAATAATAATAATAATCTCAGTCAAAAATATTTCTAAACTTTCAAAACAGCCTGGAAATAGAAATTACAAGATTAAAAGAATGAAACATGTAAGTACCACCACAAGTAATATAAATATTTGAAAGGATTATGAAGAATATTGATATACAAATTAAGAAAATACCAGAAAATCAGTCTGAAAGAAAGTCGTCCTTACGATTCTTGCTCATATACTTTGGAAAACTCATTCAATCCAACTGGCTATATGGTCTTGCTAAGAAAAAAAAAACTTCCTTCCCTCTGATCTCGGGTAAAAAATTTGGTAAAAGATTTTATCAAACAACAAACTTGAAAAATTAAATGATTCAAGAACGAGAATTATTTCGTTGCAATCTCTCATTTTTTCACTTCATTGTCGATATTTGGATAGATTTTGTTGATATGAAAACTAATTTCGGATGTTTTTCCAGAAACAGAGAAACTTCAGAAAATATCGAAAATGTATTAAAATGATCTTTAACAGTTTGTCATAATTTTTTTTTAAATTATCAAAAATTCGTTTTGTTTCATGCCCTCGTGCTATAAATGTTAAATATAATGTTACTAAAAACCTGGAACTTAGAAAAGAAAATAAGGAAGTTTGAAAAGAAACAGACTATGATGACTGACTTACCATTGCCTTTTTTTCGTATATGGGAGCGGGTATCAGCAATAACCAGTTTGGACTCTAAACAGGCTGTATGAAAAGTAAATAATGCTGGAAAACTGGACGATTTCCTATGTCCACTGGTTAATAGTCCAGTGTGACTCAAATGAGAAGCACCTGTAATTTACCTGCCTCGACTAATAATTAACAACTTACTGTTTCTAATAAGAAACTAATGAAAAAACTTTTAATTCGATGGATGAGTGTTTGGTGGGTGGGGTGGAGTTGGAGAAGGTTATCTTTTGTTTCTTTTGTTTTTCCATTTTGTCCAGTTGGGCCATTTCACTTTTGGCAGACAAAAGTTGAGAAAGACCAGATTAACACAACAGACATTTTAGTTTTAAAGAAAAACGAGAAATTAAATAAAACCAGAAATTATTTCTTTTAGACACAAGTGCAGACAACAAAGACGCGGGCTTTTTTTGTTGGTTTTTGTTTTGTTTTATTTTACCCCCTTTCACTTTCTCCCTTCAATTCGTATTAACTTACTTTTCATTTTCTTTCTTTCTTTCTTTCTTTCTTTCTTTCTTTCTTTGCCTTCATTTTTTGTTCTTTCTTTTTTGTCTCCATTTTTGTTCTTTCTTTCTTTCTTTCTTTCTTTCTTTCTTTGTAACATTTTCTTAGTTTTCATCGACAATATCCTCATCTTTTTCTTCATTTTTCTTTTTACTGTTCTTTCGGAGGGGCTTAGAATATACTGACTGTATTCCTAACAGAGGAATAAGACGCCCCCTCCAAGTGTGTTCTGTGTATAACTTCATATGATGGAGAAACTCCAGTTCTGAAGACCTGGGGAGTGTACTACCTATCCATTGCCATTACTCTCAGTTCCACTCTGACTTACAGTGGCTATACTTGTTACGGTCCAGTATATGGATAAATATATCTGTTTCATAAAACTTATGAATATAAATGAACAACAAACACGATTCTCTTGGTAAAAATAACCCCAAACAGGTTGACATGCCCTTCGAATAAATCGTGCAATTTATCAATCTTTTTTAAATAATCTATATTGTTGTTGTTACCTTTTTGTTTCAGTCCATTTTTTTTAAAGATTTTCTTTCTCATTTCTTCCATCGATTTAGCTTTCATTGATGATGACCTCAAGTTTGTTTTATTGGTCAAGTATTTTCCAGGCTTCTTTGAGACAGCATCCACTTTCCTATTCGCTTATAGAAGAAGAAGAAGAAGAAGAAGAAGAAGAAGAAGAAGAAGAAGAAAGCATATGCTATCCGGAATGACGCCATAATGTTCAACTCTCACCCCCCGCTTGGCAAATATTCATTCATAAAATGGAGTGTTTGACGTTAGAAAAAATAGAGGGTTTTTTTCTAATCGATTCAGGGAAAAATAGATTCTAAAGAATATCCGAAAAATATTCAAAGTAGATTTTGTTTCTCTTCCCGTTTTGAGGAATGAGACATGTTCATTTCTATTTTTCTTTATGAATTTATTCATTTTCTTTATGTGTCTATTTGATGAGAAATCTAAACGTGGATGGCTGGAGAGTGCACTGACCCAAGAAATTGCAATGAGAAAGCAAAGATGAAAGATTCTCAGGAAATTAAAACAATATATCGTTTCGGAAATTCAGACACAAGTTTTTCTCAGCAACTGAAAAAGTCGGAAATGAATATCAAAATGTCAAAAGAAAGAACAGTTTTCATTTCTCGAAATGTTTTTTCGTGACTTACAACAGTTTGAAAACTTCAAATGGAAAATTCACAAATTCTAATCAAAGGCTCAAAGTCTTTTGCTTACAATGTAACGGGAATCAGATATTGGTCGGTATCTTTGTTGAATGGAATATTAATCATTGTAGGTTATTTAATGCCAAATCCTCTTTATACATATATATTAAATATATATGATTTGGTTTGGTTTGGTTTGATTTTATGGCATATCAACCATTGTTGATTATTTAATGCCAAATCATGATTATGAATATATATGATTTGTAAATACATAGTTCATAGATAACATTTTAAAACGTGCCTGAGATTATTTCGTACACAGTTAAATGGATTCATTTATTGTTATCAAATACAATTAATTCTATTCAATATTTGTTTGCACATAGTTAAATGCCAAACAGTTCTATTTGACCCATAAATAGGATCCTATCAAATGCTATCATTCCGAGTTAAAGTGGACCTGGGTGCAATGGCATTGAAGGAGTCCTTCATATTTTCCAAAGCTCCAAGACTGGAACCTGAAGGTTTAATGTCATATCCAGGACATCCATGGCGAGGGTCATACCCCAGTGCAGTGATGCAGTCGGCGTATTCTACTTCCCCATCCGACTAGATTAAAACCATTCTTAAAGAAAAATAGTGATAGTACTATTTAATTCATAAAGAAGGGGTACATACCTTTCTTTGGCATAATGGTTACAGTGTTCGCCAATGGCCCGGGAAACCTGGGTTCAATCCTAGGTCGAGCCATAAAAAAACCCTCAAAAAATGGTACTCGATGCCTCCTTGCTTAACACGCAGCATTATAAGGTACGGATCAAAGGTAAAAAGAATAAAAGAAATAAAAAAAGATATATATTTCTTTTAAATACCCTGTCCGGTGGCAAAAGCTGCTTAGTAGCGCCAGGAGTGGCAGTACCGCCTTGAGCTACCGAAACTGTGTTATCACCCTGGTTGGTGGCTGATGAGGTTAGGGTATCGCACGTGCTTTCACACGTTGTATGATGAAAAAAAAAGAAAGAAAA
The DNA here is from genome assembly GCA_963585895.1 of Sepioteuthis lessoniana. Taxonomy (NCBI): domain Eukaryota; kingdom Metazoa; phylum Mollusca; class Cephalopoda; order Myopsida; family Loliginidae; genus Sepioteuthis; species Sepioteuthis lessoniana. Next base: position 8,674 of record CAUZXS010004332.1, on the reverse strand, counting down.
AAGGTACGGATCAAAGGTAAAGTGGGTCAATCCAAGGAAAGGAGTAGCGCCCTCCCCTACACCTTGGTGTAGTAGCTATCGAAAAGGGAGCCTTCGGGTCACTCTCGACTACGGTCGCCATCTTTACTTTCTTACTTACTTTACCTTTCCTAAGGGTATTAGTCCAAAGGAGGTGCCCGTGATGTAATGGTTATCGTCCTAGGAATTGGACACGGCGACGCGAGTTCAAATCCTGGACGAGAATGATTGCATTTCACATAGCACTAATACCCTTGGGAAAGGTATGAATCCACTTATTCTCCTTCCAGCTATGGGTAAATAGTAGGACAGAATAGATTCTACAGCCTTGGTAAGGCAACTAGTCTAGGAGAAGGAAAACTCTGAATTCAAACCTGTTAAACTCCGCTTAAAAAATTGACCTTGTGTCATATCCTGCCCGAGCAGAGGGGTTGGGTAAATAGGATTAGTCCAAAGGTGAACGTAATATAGAGACTTGAATTCGAACTCACATACAATTGCCCTTCAGCATATGCAGCACTACGCCACGGGGAGTCCGTCCATCTGAATCAGATGCTGTAAGGGTAACTTTTAAACCTTATTTTTCCAATGCAGGCAACTTTTAAACCTTATTTTTCCAATGCAGGCATCAATTGAATGGGGAAAAGTAAGGAAAGTTTCGTCAATGGGCCAAAGCCTGATTTGCTTAGAAAAACTTTTTTCGGTTCCCAAAGATGCTTGCGTCGGAAAAAAGGTCTAAAAAAGTTCAGTTTCGGGTTACCTTTACCGTGCTTTTAAGAGGGATTAAAAAGTTTAAATGGAAAATTTATGAAACCTAATTTAAATGGAAAATTCATGAAACCTAATTTTAAAATATTCGTCTAAGATCCAGAATTTGTTACTTGAAATGAGACACGAATCAAATGTGTATTTTGATCAACAGGAGTGAAAGTAGATTAAAATAGAAGATGGCTGGTGGACTTATAAATATGTTATTGATTATGATTTATTGTCTTAATCGAACATAACTGACTGACATCAATCGAGCAGTATAGTATACGATTCTTAAGTCAGTTGGCTAGCAGCCATTTTTCATGTTCAGACACTTATACTGACGTTCGCTATGCGTCTGTTTCGAGATGCGTCTGGAAAAGAAAATCTAGCAATTTCGAAAATTCTCCAGCACTAGTCGAGTGGTTCTGAATTAACTTGCCTTCCAATCAGAGGGGACCTCACTAAACAAGCGTGAACAGACACTCTACCGTGGTAATACCAAGTTGCTTTGGGACGCCGTTGAATGAGTTTATGTATTGCGGGAACGTAGCAAATTCAATGACGTCAGAGCTTTTTATTTATTTTTTATTTTCTAATATCTCATTACCCACATCTTCCAGCCACTTCAGTAATGTCTAAATTTGGCTTTCCTTTATTTCTAGCTTTTTCCAAAGCTAAAATTGTCTTTGAAAGTGATATTTCACATTGTAGACGATATTAAAGATTACAGGGAATGCCATGAGACAGCTTGTGGCAATCCCAAAAAAGGATTTTTTTTAGATTGTTTTGAAAAGTGAGAGTGACAATGAGATAAGATTATAAGGTTCTGGAGATGTATTTTGAAGTGGACCTATTTTCCTAGGTAGGCGATTTCTTTTCCTAAATACTAAAAAGTTACATCCTTTCCGGATTGATCTCATATTGATTTTAATACGAGAACTGAGTAAAGTGGGCCCACAACAACGACAATTGATGCGTTAAATATCCTTTTTCAAATAATCAAACGACACTGATTCTTATCTCCACATCATAAGAACGAATTCTCGAGCGGAAGAAGATTCAATAAGATCATAACTGTCTCTGATGGCAAACAATTTTTGTTTAATACATTTAGCAAGAGAAAAAAGAGCTATCGATCTTTTGTTTGTTTGTTTGTTTGTTTGCATGTATGCATGTTTATATGTATATGTATATCCATGTTTGTGTGTGAGTTTGTGTGTTTTTTGTTTGCTTGCATTCGCTAATAATGTCTTTCATTCTAGATGTTTAGTAAAATTAAAATTGATGACCGTAGTCGAGGGGAACCTGAAGGCTTCCTTTTCATTGGCTACTACACCAAGGTGTCATTTCCCTCGATTGCTCCACTTTACCCTTGATCCATACCTTAATATGCTGAGTGTTAAGCAAGGCGGCATCAAGTACTACTTTTGAGTCATTAGTATACTTGACCTGGAATTGAACCCCAGTCTCCTAGGCAATAGGCGAACACTCTACTCACAAGGCCAATGGACTGGTAAGTACAGGGTACTTAAGAGGCGCGTTTGGGATAACGGTTATCGAGGCAGGAAATGGAATCAGTGACTCGCGCTAATACTTTTGGGAAAAGCATGGATACATGTCTCCTCCGCAAACTCAGCTTTGTGTAAATAGTAGAGCAGACTTGATTAGACAATCAGCCGAAGAGAAGGAAAACTCTATATTCAAACCAATTGGTCTTGTATCACATTCTGCCCATGACAAGGAGGTTCGATAAATATTTACGGCACAACGAAAAATAAAATTGGAAGATAGTGTTACGTCAAACTTTAAAGAGGTAGAGAGTGTGCCTTCCTAGAAAATCAGCATTTGCATTCTTACCATTTTTCACCTGGGCTTGAATACCGACCTCTGCTACTGATGGATGTATATGAAACTCTTTCAGCAATGAGGGAGATCATTAGAACACAAGTAATTGAGAAGGGAGAAACCCTTTTCACATTGTTTATCGTAGTCTTTAGTCTTTGTTGATATTAGCTTCTGAAGAAATGCGAAAAAGTAGGAAGATTGTATTACGCCAGTCTTTCGTGTGGAGAGGGATTTCTCGTTTTAAAGATCAACATTCAAAGTTCATTCTTTTGCCTGGTTACGAACACGAAACTCAAATTTCGGTGAGAAAAATGCTACCAAACACGAAAATTCGTAACAATAAACTGTTTATTATTATTATTTACTCCTTTAGAGTTTTTCACATCAGCGTTAGCTGATGGTCTTTCACTGGAGTTTGAGTGACAGCAAGTCTCCTCAAGTCTCCAGAACTCTTCTCAGTATTGTGGCCGTTCACTAGAATGCTATAGCTTGGATGGTCTCCACTTGTTAGCCAACTTCCAACTCATCCAGTTTTTTAATAATCCTTTAGTTACTGTACCAAAAGCACTAATCACAATTGGTATAATTGCCACCTTCATGTTCTATAGTTTTTTTTCAATTCCCTAGAAAGGTTGAGGTATTTATCCTTCTGTTCATATTCTTTCAATTTTATTCTGTGGTCAGCCGGGACAGCAAAGTCCACAATTTTGCAAATTGTCTTTTTTTGTTGATTATTATTAGGTCTGGTCTTCTGGTCGAGATTAGGTGATCCGTCTGTATGTCCAAGTCCCAAAAAAGATATCTCTCACACTTCATTCTCGAAAGGGTGATGTTTCTTGTATGTGAGAGGTGAGTGGAGACAAGGACGGACTGTTATTTTGACCCAAGTTCTTCCTCGCCCATAGCAGCACTTCTTTCTCATCTTGGCTGGGATTGCTCAACCGTGGGTCACTGAGGGTTCAAAGCCCTCTGTCTGCAGCTGGTCTCAATTCGGCATCTTGTCTCCAACTGACTCGAACCATCTGTACACCTGGTTATATTATTGTTTATCGTCCACCTACTTCCGCTGTTCTTCCGCTTATTTACACAGGTGCATCTCTTGATTGACGGCTCGGTCGAAGGTCAATATATAACAGTTATTTCATGCATAGAGGTTAGAGAATGAGATTCATTGTACGTTCATAATTACTTTTTTTGGACATGGTCTTATCGAATACGAATAATTTTTAAACAGATCTATTCAACCTATAGATGGGATTCTAACAGGTAATACCTCTCCGAAACTGAGAAGCCCTGGGAGCAATGGCAACGAAGGGACACTCCATGTTTCTCAGATCTCCAGAACTGGAGCCTCACCATCAGATGTTGATAATGTCATACCCAGGTCCCTATTATGATTACAGGTCTGTTTTGTTCATTGTCGCAATTAATTATACTGTCCATTCTTTACTCTTTGATTGGGGCAATCAAAATCGTTGGGTAATCTGGGCCGCGCGAAGTTCCAATGATCCAAGTCACCCGAGGAGGAAAAGTTTCATTTTCAAAATGGCCGAAAATGAATCAATTTGAGCTAAACATTCTCTTTTATTTTCTTGATATATTCCACTTGATTTGTCACTGGAAACATCACAGTAGATTTCTCTATATTGTTAGAGACATGAAACTTTAAAAGCAAACTGTAATGTAGAAGCCGGCTACCACCGCTAATGAACCTGGTGTCCAGCTGTGTGGCCGGTAACAAACGGGCAATCTTGTGAACTCTCTCGGTAGATACGAGAAACAGGCACGCACGAGAGTTGGGGATTTTTGAAAAGGGTCAGTCAGTCAGTAATTAACTGACAGAGTGACAACGAAAGATTTAAATTTCGACTCTAGAGAAACAACCTCCTCATTGGGGATAGATTACGATTTAGCAAACAAGACGTCTTTTCTTCATCGACTCGGAAATACCACTTGACGTCTTCTTGTATTTTTTTTAGATTGGTTCAGATGGAAGTTGAAATATCAATTATAAAGTGAGCAGAATTTTTCTCTGGCCATGTGACTTTTTCCCTGTAACTCGTTGTCATCTTTTTATCTCGTATTTGTTTCTGGCGACTTTCTTCGTGACCCTGCAACGCAACAAAATATCAAATTAAAAGTATATTAAATGAATGGTAGGGGTAGTTAGGCTTAACGAACTGAAAACCATTTTTACTAAATGATTAAGATCACTCTGAAATCACCCATGTTTTATGATGAACTGCTCTGTTAGTTTCAGCAACAATATTAGGAAAATTCCATTGGGTTTTGGGTTTGAGTTTGGTTTGGTTTTATGACATATCAACCGTAGTTGGTTATTTAATACCAAATCCATTTTATACATATGAATAGTTCCATTTCAAACAATTCAGTTTAGCATAAATACAGTTTTTTGTTTACCCACAGTTAAATGTAAAAGGAGTTCTATTTCAAATAATTCAGTTTAACATAAGTACATTGTTTAGTTCTATTTGACCCATTAGGACCCTATCAGGTGCTACCACTTCGGACCAGAGGAGACCTAAGAGCGATGGCAATGAAGGGGTACTTCGCATTTCCCAAAGCTCCAGCATTACTGGAGCCTCACCATCAAATTTAGTGTCATATCAGGACAGTCGTTGGAGGAGTCTGTAGAGATGCAGTCGATGTATTCTACTGTCCCAACCGACTGAGCCAAAAATTCCATTCGCAAAATCGTTCAAATCTTGCTAAGATTTGGGATGATCGAATATTTTTATGCCTGCTACCAAGGTCTTTATCTTGACTGGCAGAAAACATGACGTCGACATGAACGCTAATTTCGATGATATACGAGATTCCGATAGTGGCTTTCTTTCACGTTGGACAGCCGTTACCAAAAAAAGAAATTTCATTGTGATCTATTCACATAAATTGATCGCTTAGTCTCTAAATTAATCAAATTGAAAACATTTCTGTCATTTACCGTCTGAGATATTTCGGCAAATGTAAATCTAAGCAGCCGACCCTTTTCAAAGTTGGTGTGGCGAGAATTTCTCACTTCATGTCTGGGTCAGATGATTGATACTCAAAACTTTTATAAATTTCTGTTATTTACAGGATGCGGTCGACTGTTGTGAAGATGAAATGTAAAATAATTTTTATGAAATATAAACAAAATTATTTGTTTAATGCAACATTTTAATGAATAAAAGATTTTTGTAACTTTATCAAATACACACTCTGACTCGATCTTGTAGTTACTGTTAGGGTTCCATTTTGGGGTTAAATTGATATTTGAAAACCATTTGTATTCGATAGGAATACGTGAAGCAATATAACTGTGTTCAAACAATTTATCATAATCAAAAAGAAATGGTTACTTGAAATCAAATAATTGTGTGCAAACAAACGATTAAAGCAAATAAAAAAGTGCCTTAAAATGTAATGAAACAGAAAATATATCTATGATTACAAACATTTAGCAATTAATCAAATTTAAAAAAAAACCGAAAAGAGGAGGTTACATTGTCCAGACTCCGGATAGGTCATACAAACATAACACACTCTTATTTACTCGAAGTAAAACAACAACCAATGTGTTATGTATGTCAGACCAAATACACCATGAAGCACATTCTCATCGAATATACTGACCTAGCCCATATAAGAAAAACCTTCTATAGTGCAAACAATATGAAGGAACTGTTCCAAAACACTGAAATAAATAATGTGATATCACTTCTAAAAACAGTGAAGTTATACATAAAAATCTAAAGAAATTTACAATAAGACCAGATTACTTCTATAAACCCTTTCTTTACAAAATATTTTCTAACAAACTGATCCCTTCCCCAACCTGTCTCACATTTTTTCTTTTTATGATCCCGATTCCCTACAAATAAACTCCTATTTAAAAAAAAAAACAACAACAACTGATTATCTAAAGTTTATCATTAATTCCTAAGACCTCTCCTTTGAATTTCTTTTCAGACTTATTTCCTTTAACTTGATTCGGCATTAAATGACCGATGAGGTTGATATGCCGTAAAACAAAACAAAACAAACAAATTTCAGCATTAACTAATTCATTGGTATGTGTTGTATCATTATTGACCGCTGTTAAAACCCCGCAGTTCCAGCTCAACAAATCGAAACGGATGTTGCCTCAGCCGGATGCCGGAAGTTTCTCTGCTAATGTCTAGCCCAAGATTATTTTTTCTAAATAATTGTTGATGTCATCATCAATATCATGATTATTTTAATGTCATTCACGGTTGGCGTAAACTTTTTGAGATTGCGGAATATTTATTGTCAATTATTCCTTGTCATAGAGAACTCATCTCCTACAGTTTATCTCCAACTTTGTTTGAAGGTGGATTAAATAACCAGTGAGTAAAAAGCGATATAAAGAGGTAAGGAAAGTAATAAGTTTCAAAAGGGTATATATATATATATATATATATATATATATATATATATATATATATATATATATATATATATATATATACCTTTTAAAAAAACAAAAATCGGTCACATTAGGATTATAAATTTATATCCAGCCTGCTATGGGTAATGTTCATCGTTGAATGATTTTTTTGTCCTGACGGAATTATTCCCGACTCCGGTTTAAGTGGACTGAATAAACACACACACACACACACACATATACATACACACACACACGCACACACGCACATATTATATATATATATATATATATAGAACACGTAATTAAGAAATCATTTTCAAGCTTAATTTTTTTATTTGAAATCTATCGGTTTGATTTAAGTGTGTGTGTGTGTGTTGGGGGGGGAGTCTAGTTCTTTTGGTTTTGTACTGGAGATTGGACTTATAATATGAATTGTGAAATTTAGTTCATTGTAGCACAGGATTTTGTGACTTAATTCTTTTTCACGATCAATTTCTGATTGATATTAATATTGTTAAAAAGGTCTGATGATAAGATTTTAGAAAGGAATATGTTGACTGATGGATATCAGTAATACGTCAACCTGTTTATAGTTATTTTATGCCAAGAGGTTAGGGAATCGCGTTCTTTGTATATTCATATTTACATTTATTGCTTATTACGTTTCTTAAGATTTTTTTGCGCATGGTCTTATCGAATACGAATAATCTATTTACCACATAGATGGGTCGCTAACAGGTACTTCTATTCCGAGTCAGAGTGGATCTGGGAGTAATGGGAACGAAGTAGCTCGTCACACCACCCCAGATGTTTTTTTAATGTCATACTCAGGACCCGCCCGTTTTTTGGAGAGGGTTCTTACCTCTCGGTAGTTGATACTGTCTGCGTATTCTAAGCCTCAGCGACAAAGAAAATAGAAATAGTCTACGGCTGTGAATTTTTAGTTTATGATTTTTCTTGGCTATGAACTAATCGGACCTCTAATTTTTAGTCATTCCATATTATCCCTAAAATCAAGGAACATATTCCATCGGAGATATTAATATGAAACGTTTCTGTCGTGTTTTCAATTGTGAACGTCTTTTTTGCGACTATCTTTCATAAATTTTCAAGAGCGTTTCATTTTGCGGATATAATTCTTTTGCATTCCCTCAAAGAACTCTGTGGGTAGTCCCTCATGGCATTGAAGCAGTAAGGTTGGTTAGTTAGTTGGTTAGTTGGGTTTTATGGCATATCAACCTTTGTAGGTTATTTAACGCCAAATCCATTTTTATGCAACATTGTCGGTTCTATTTCAAACAATTCAGTTTAGCATAAGTACCCTGTTTAATTGCCAAGAACATTTCTGTTTCAAGCTATTCGGTTTATTCAAACAGTTCTAATTCAGCAAATTCAGTTTAGTATAAGTACAGATTTTGTTTACACATAGTTAAATGTCAAAACAGTTCTATATTAAACAATTCAGTTTAGTGTAAGTAGAGTTTCAAAGAATTCAGTTTAGCTAAGCACCCAGTTTAAATGTGAGTTCAGTTTAATTGTCAAAAACATTTCTATTTCAAGCTATTAAGTTTAGTGAAACAGTTTATTTCAAGTAATTCAGTTTAGCATAAGTATGCAGTTAGTTATATTTGACCCATATATAGG